>CM068369.1:543289862-543477362 GCA_034769895.1 Magicicada septendecula
TTTCTGAGACATCACATAAATGAGGAAAATCCTCATAACCTGATTTTAAGCAATTGTTATGAGTTTATAAAATGTGAATTTTGTTTTACAAATCCAGGTGGATACATGAATCAGTCTCTGCTCTTACAAGTAAAAAAATTAATCAGTATAGACCTTTATAAAGTGGAAAAATATTAATTAGTATATGCCCAGAAAAATATGAAAGTTCTTTTCTGTTAAAGCCGAATGGCTGTATATAAATGAATTTATAATAGCTGACTGTTGTGCCCTAGCAGCTGTGGGAGCGCGCCAGCCTGTACTTAACCAGTTGTTACAGGAATCAAACCTGCCTTAAACTGCATGAACATGTGCCTGGCTAAAACTATGTCCCCTTTTATTCCCCGAAAACATCCAAAAAAAGAAAACGAAAACTCCCCAGCCCTTACATGTTAACCCAGAATGAAACTAAATATATAACCCCCGTTCTGAACCAGCCGGAACAGAACCCCTAACATGTGACATAAATTTTGTAGTAAGCATAGTAATGACTATTGGCAATATGTGAAAATGTTTAAGTAAAAAAAATCTCTAACACGCTCCCCCAGTGCAGCACACAATTACAACATTGTACTTAGTGTTATGAAGTTAAATTACTAGTTAAATTAAGTAATCTTTTTAATATACAAACTGCCGGATCGCACCACATGCATTCGTCTATCTCATACTGCTGCATACATTTCGTTAATTAAATTTAATACTTTATTATTATTTTTGACTCACACAATAAGAGCTATGATCACTTACCGGGAAGTCTCGTAAATTTAGCCAGCCATCAGAGTAGAAGAAAAACTGCGTACTACAATCTGTTCGGATCAGGGAATTCGGTGCTTTCTTGAGTGCCGGTCGGTGTCTGAATGAAACGGCCACAATCTAACAAAGCCAAACCTCCCTACAAGGTGCGCGCGCAGTTTTAACAGAGCCGTACAAATCTCGTCGCTTTAACTGACCCTTACGTTCGCGTTATTTTTTGGAATTAAATTTTCTAAAACCTTCGACAGCCGGGTTTACACCGGCACACCCCCACCCGGAAAGGGCAACCCAGTTGCCCCACTCTTAAACTCGGGAGAATACCTTGCAGTGTACCCCCTTCCCAAAACAAGCTCGTGGACTTCGTGGTTATGGTGGCTCAGCAGCATTTGCTCTCAGGAGAACAGAGGAAATCTCACAACTGCGTCCATTGCCCATGCGACCCTCTCCGCCATGCCAACCCCACGGGACCGCCCCAACACGTCACCCTCTCCGGTGACCATCACCTACTTCCACCGGTCCCACTCACATACTCGTCCTAAGACCAAACAAGGTATCTCCCACCTTGGCATGTGAGCGACCATGCTACCTCTCGTCCATCTCTTGGACCGACCAGCCACATGCACCCTCAAGGCATCTCCATCGTTGCCATATGGTTGGCCCACATCCCTACACAAGGGCGGACGGCCCCGCTCCGCCAGACAGAGAGGACCGCATCAAGGGCACGCGAACATCAATCTCAACTCTTACTTCACCAAAAACACCATGACTAGCAAGGGGGGGTTTTACTTCTCCACCAACGTCGATACACAACAATTACAATTCTCTCTCTCAACAAAAACACCCGGGGAACAACCGGAGAATGCGGCATGGCTCGACCTCTACACTAAACAAAAATCAAAATCAACCACTAATCAGAAACAACAGCACGCTATCACTCTCCATCTTACTTTTAAAACAGGGGAAACTGACAATCTCGAAGACCACAATCTACTCACTTCCGGCAAGTCTCTCTAACTCCTTATTGATAGGTTTTTTGTTTTTTTATTAAGGGGAGGGGTAGGAAAATCAGGAAGATGAAACGGGGCAAGGATAATTAAAGGTTCAATAGTTAGGACTAAGGGGAAGGACATGGTTCCCTCCGAAAAAGAGAATGACTGGAGAAAACCAAGGCTCGCGTGGGCAGGGGCGCAACCCTGAAGTAGACGAACACCACTGGGACTGTGGGGAACATCTACCCGCTACCCGTTAACCTCTTCTTCTTACCTTTCTATGACGGACTTTGGGTATTCGTTGCTTTCGCACACCATTCTCAGAGAAATTATTTCGTGTTGAGCTGTACAGATTTGTTTCTTCTGAATCAGAATCAAGGCAACTTACTTCCCTGCTTGGACTCCGCTTTGGATTATGCTCGTCGTCTAACTCCTCTGCTACAATTTCTTCCTTTTCTACTTCTTCCTTTCCTACAATTTCCCCTTCTTCGTCCACATAATCCAAATCAACATCATGACACTGCACCTCCTCAGCATCTTCCAGTTGCTCCCCTGATCCATCTCCAACAGCGTCTTCGCTCAGCTCCTCACCAATTTCTTCATCTCCCTCGTCACCTGCCGTTTCACAAACTTCTTCACTAACCTCTTCTCCAATCTCATTTTCCTCAACACGTTCATCATCACCATCATCGCCATCACGTCCACTACCACCATCAGAATACTGCACATCTTCATCCTCTAGTTGCTCACCTGGTCCGCCTGAAACTTCTTCCCGTTCCTCGGAATCCTCAACACTACTTACAGAAGGCGTCTGCACATCTTCACACACTACATCATTCTCACTCACACACTCCGCGACGCTGCCACCAAATCTCTCCTCAACTTCTACGTCATCTACTTCTACCACACTTGCGGCATGAACATCCCCTTGTCCATCCACAACCTCAGAAACACTTGCAGCCCGGACATCCCTGTGTCCATCTGCAACTTCAGACTCTACAGTCTCCCTAACCCCTACAACTATACCTTCCTGTGCAGCATCCGCAGACCGCTCTTCTGCCTCTTCTGTCGATTCCACTCCTTGACCACCTTCAGCAACTACAACGTCCTCAACCTCTTCCACCCTGGAATCCAGCTGTCCAGGTTCATGTGCAATGACTGAATTAATTTCGACTGGCGATGGTGAAGCTACACCATCAAGTGACTTCTCATATCCCTGCGTAGGCGATGACGATATTACCGGATCTGGATCCGTCACGAACCGAGATGGAGATACCGGAACAAATTCTGCGGCATCTGAATTCAACCATGACGTCCTCTTCGAGTCCTGTAATTCCGTATTAACTGACGTGTTCTTATCCTCTTGTATTAATCCACAGAAGTTATTCCGCTTTTCTTCTTCTGCTTCACCTTCTTCATTCACTACTCTCTTAGGCACTTGTACTTCCTCTGGAACCTTTAAAGTTTCCTTCTTCTCCGAATAGGAATAACGGCTTGGTACAGGCTCCCTACTTGCCGATGTTTGTTCCCTAACATAATTTCTTCTTCCCCTGTTAATTTCGTATTTCTTTGTTTCCTGTACTGTAGCTGTTGTTACCGTCTTCACACTTGCCACCCCCTTGTAGCCTCCGTCACTTCCGGAATATTCAGGCTTTCTGACAGTCTCTTGTGTTCTCCTCCAACCACC
The DNA here is from genome assembly GCA_034769895.1 of Magicicada septendecula. Lineage (NCBI taxonomy): Eukaryota > Metazoa > Arthropoda > Insecta > Hemiptera > Cicadidae > Magicicada > Magicicada septendecula. The sequence continues at coordinate 543,293,328 of CM068369.1, forward strand.
ATGTTTGTCCCTTTTGGCTCTTCCTGATGAACCACTGGAGTATTGGACATCTGTAGCATCTCTTCCCCGGGACTCGTCAACCTCCTGGACCGTTCTTGAAACCACAGACAGCCGTTCAAGATCCGCAAAACAACGTGGACGGTCCGCGAATACCAAACGAGATCTCTCTTGGGGAGTCAGTCCTTCCAGAATCGCTTTTATCACTTCTGTCTCGGGCAACCCCAACCTTAACACCCGGGCAGCTTTCCGTATATCGTGCACGAAGTCCCCTAACGCCTCTCCGTTGGCCTGTAGGCGATAGAATTTTTTCAACTTAAGCTGGGCACGTCGTCGAATGGGTAGGAAGAAGTTCAACACCTCCCCATGGAAAGCATCAACACTGTCACCCCGACGCAGAGTGTTGGTGACCAACCTTGCCAATGAACCCCGGCAATACGGGTATATAAGGGACAAGACCTCCCCATCGGATACCCCCGGGAAATCTGCCAACTGCAGAACAAGATCCAAGAAAACTAGCAACTGCTCCTCATCTATTCCATCTAACACTGAAAGTTTCTGGAGAACTCCTAAAAGAGGGTGGGGCAATTTCTGATAGCATACCGCCGCCAGAATTGCACAATTCAAAACAAACAATCATAAAACAAATCCCCACTAAACACCTAACACAAACATGACCTACAAAAACATATTCACAAGAATCAGAAAAAACCCAAGTACTGTCCTTCCTTTGAGCGACCCCCGGGTTCTCTAGCGCTGCGGAGACCTGGCCTACCTTTGAACCATCTACTCACACCACAGAAGGAGACAAGCAACAACCAACAATACTGAACACACATAACATCAAACATCAATTCGACCCACACGTCTCACCAACACATAACTCACAGAAACCAACTAGCAATCAGAGTTCATAATTCGGGAACTAGTAATCCAAAGTTAACAGGCATTAAGTCGCATCCCGCTAATGTCACACGCTAAACTCCGACCCTGAATCAGCAACATTCTATCACCCAGGCCACCCTTGAGACTCCCCGGCAGTTCAAGCTATCACATTTCCCGAACACAAATACCCGCCTCAGTGGTGCGACCAGACTCACAAGTTATACGACCTAAAACTAGCTTACACGGGCATATACCTAAGAAAAACAATTTCATAACAATAGCCTAATAGTTCCGAGTTTGCAAGCCCCGTCACACCCAAGGACCCAAGGGTTCAACCCTAGAATAAACCACGCTCTCTGCTACCATTTGCAACCCCTCTTTCCTTTTTATGCTGTATATACAATTTTTTTTTGTATTTTATTTTCTGTATATTTATATTTTTTTTTTTTGAAAGAGAAGCCACAAGTTATTTAAAACTAGGCCCGAGCCTAGAGAAGCCAAAATTGCGTTGGGTCCAGTATGACGGGACTTGCAATGAAACTCGGCTGTAATCTAACAATAACAACTTTATTGTACCCCATGATTCGTTACATGCAAATCACAAAATTATCACATAATTGTCACATAATATCAGGAATAACCCACAAAATACATAATAAATAAATAAGTCTCATATTCTTAATAGTGTCACAAGACAAGGTCTGTATATCAGTAATGATTATATATATATATGTATATTAGATAACATTCAGTAATTATATAATTTTCCCCCCTTTTGGTGCCTAACGCTTAACATGGACAGAAACATAAAGACACGTACAGAAACATAAAGACACATATACCCATAATTGTGACACATATTATAAACACCTAACACCCTTGGAATACGCATGCTCAGTAGGCAGTGTTTCTACCAAGCCCTAAAACCGGCAATCATAAATATTTGCCCTTCAGTCACCGTCATTCATCAATTTCCCTTAATTTCAATAAATAAGAAAAACCCCCGAAAGGATGATAATCACTCATAAACCATAAGAGAGACCGGACCGCCCATATGTGTAGATAGCATCTGGTAATTGCCCCACCATGAGCATATGAAATTCTTTAAGTTTCTGAGACATCACATAAATGAGGAAAATCCTCATAACCTGATTTTAAGCAATTGTTATGAGTTTATAAAATGTGAATTTTGTTTTACAAATCCAGGTGGATACATGAATCAGTCTCTGCTCTTACAAGTAAAAAAATTAATCAGTATAGACCTTTATAAAGTGGAAAAATATTGATCAGTATATGCCCAGAAAAATATGAAAGTTCTTTTCTGTTAAAGCCGAATGGCTGTATATAAATGAATTTATAATAGCTGACTGTTGTGCCCTAGCAGCTGTGGGAGCGCGCCAGCCTGTACTTAACCAGGTGTTACAGGAATCAAACCTGCCTTAAACTGCATGAACATGTGCCTGGCTGAAACTATGTCCCCTTTTATTCCCCGAAAACATCCAAAAAAAGAAAACGAAAACTCCCCAGCCCTTACATGTTAACCCAGAATGAAACTAAATATATAACCCCCGTTCTGAACCAGCCGGAACAGAACCCCTAACATGTGACATAAATTTTGTAGTAAGCATAGTAATGACTATTGGCAATATGTGAAAATGTTTAAGTAAAAAAAATCTCTAACACGCTCCCCCAGTGCAGCACACAATTACAACATTGTACTTAGTGTTATGAAGTTAAATTACTACAGTCACATAATGTTCAGAATGAATGTTCAGCTGACACACCCTATAGCAGACTGTCTGGCCATGTGGGCACATGGGTTCAAAAGAAATCTACACTGTGAATCAGGAGCACGGTAGGCCCGGCCTACAAAAAAAAAAAATAAAAGAGTTCATATCACCTTAATTATGCTGAGCATGCGATACATCTTGAGTTAGTCACCCGACTCCTTTTCCGAACAGGTGCGTTTCTGATGGTTCTTAGCTGATGAAGATGGAGTTCTATCAGCAAGGCCAGCATCTCCGGCTTTAGGCGAGAGCCCTGGTAATTCATAAAAATTAGAAATGCTGTTCATGAAAAATGTACACCCCAGTTCACAGGTTAATAACCTCAGAACGGGCCTTCAACGAACTCAAGATAAATGCACAAAGTTTCGGTTATAATTTCTTTGCATGTATTTTTACTTTTGCATTTATCTAAGTAAAACTAATACATTACTTGTAATTACTTCGCAGTATATTCTGTTTGTTACCCATAAAAGTTTATTGGTTTTTCAAACATCTCAAGTTATGTCTTAATGACAGGGGTAATTATATCTTTATTAGGTAAAACATTTTTATCCTATTATAGTTTTTATAATTTAAAAAACATTTTTCTTTAGTTCAAGTTAATTATATACTTTCTTTAATAACTATTGCATGACATTGCTTTTTCTGATTAAAGAAAATAGGTTTCAAAAGCCAGTAAAGAAAATTTTTTGTGCTCTACATACAAAACATTGAACTAGTGCATTCAAATCGATGTCTACGTTACATTATATATATATATATATACTTTATGCTTTTTAATTTTTGCTGGCCAATGAATAAAGATAAGATTAATAAGATTGTCTATTTGATTTAATTGACTCATGTTTCAAATCAGTGTTTCCCAATTTCTTGTGTCCAGGTCTTTATTGAAAAGTTGTGTTATTTGTTTTTCTTAATGCTATTAATTTACCTTTTCAAGCCTTTTTTATTGTTTCAATTAAGTACTAATTTAAAAATTGCTATTATTACAATTAGTGTGTAATTCGAATTTTAATAACTTCTCTTACAAAATAAAATTAACCATTCTGTTTTAACCTCAAACTGAAAGAATTTATTTATTAAAAATAGCTTTTCAATATATAATACTTTAACGGTTTAATGTTTACATGGAAGGGCTTGTGTATTAACTAAATCACAATGCAATGTCTTATACCAAACAGTATGCCTTAACATATTTAGTATTTGTTGGTATATTACGCTTAGTGCTGGCTGTTGGTAACACGAAAGCATAGTTTATTCATGTAAATAAATTTTTCCAAAGTAATCATAATTGCATTAAGATTAGAAATTATTTATGTCGACTAAAGTCTATTACAGTATATGGTACATAAGTTGTCTCATATTCGGAATTCGATAAACACAACTGGTCTCCTAATTGGTAGGCTTTATTAATGCGTACTAATGAATAGGGTAACTAGTTTTAATATACTTCTGAACTGGAAACATCGTGAGTATTACAGTTACTTCTCTTTTCTGTAGAAATAATTTGTTGTCTTGCCTATCTAGTCATTGACACTAATTCCTATGGTTTAACTCTAGGTTTTATTTTTCTTAGATTAGACTCAGTCCAGCCACTGAAGTTGCTTCAAACTTTCAGGGGCAAAACGTTTGCTACTAGAAAAATAAAGTATTTGTATTAAACCGTTAAGCTGATTTGTTATCAACAGTGAACATTACGAAAGCTTTCGATCGAGACTAATTCTGTTTGATTCAAAATTATTGGTGACTTTGTATCTGTTAATGTAGCTAATATAGTTAATGTAGCTGTGTACTGTAGCTGGAGAAGCTGTCTGTTGTTTTAGTGAATGCACAGACTACGTTAAGGAGGACTACTTTAGTATTAGCCACACTTTTGTTTTGTTTTAATAGAGTTTTTTGTTCTTTTTCCTATATAGCTATTTATCCAGTACGATGGGTTTTTTTAAGAAGGTTTGCCGATGTAAGTGATTATAATTTCTACTATATATTTACCTAACTTAAGTTGCAAAACGTGCAGGGCCTGAAATTATAATGAGTATATAAATAATTGTGGCTTGAATTTGTCTATACTATTTTGATTTATGCACGTACATTTATTGATAAAACATACACAGATCTCTCATAAATCTACACACACACACACACACACACACGCGCGCGAGCGCGCGCGCGTAACCGTACATTTATAATTCAGTAAATATTGTAGTATATTTTCTCGATACTAGAGTTTAACAAGACTTATATTTACAATAGTACAACATACATATTTAATAATAATGATATATTATATAGGCTATTTGTTTTACAAGCTTTGATTCTTACAAGAACTCCTAACATCTGTGGAAATATCCATAAAAGTGAAGGATTATAAAAAGAAAGGTTATCCTCTTGAGGTATTAGAAAACAATAGCTATTACCACATCATATATGCAACTAAAATATATATACATTTTTTCCTTCAGACAAACACGTGATGAACTCTAGGAATGTGTTTGCGTGATTGCGTGCGTGTTTCTTTGTGTGTATGTTTTGTACCTCAAAGAGTCTAATTAAATAATTTAATGTGTTTTAATATTTTTATTGTTTTTAGACCTACTGTGCTGCACTTGCCTAAAAGGCAAGCAGAAAGAGAAGAAGGAAAGAGGTGAGTGTCTCTAATACAATACATATTTTAATTTATGTTATAAGTTATAACAAAATTAAAGTTAGTTCACATAATAATTTATTTAATGTACCTTGTACGTGTTTGATTATTGTGTACATAGCAATAGGGATTTGCTATTCACATTTGGGAATAAAAAGAAAATTTTCTGTATACTTCAAAGAATGTTTTCTTATTCTTTACATTTTTTCATGACAGGACTTTCTATATTTGTTTGTTTTGAGTAAGACAAGAACTGAAGTAATTAGTGCTTATACTCTTGACTGAAACATATCCCCTGCCCGTGTATGGTAAATTGCACTTCTGCTACCCAAGTAGCTGCTACTTTCAGGGGATCTGCGAACCATGAATTTTTACTCCCGTTTTCATACAGATTGCTTATAGTTATCATATCTACCTGTTTTCCAATCTTAATGTGCAAATGAACTACGTGGCTAGTTTACTACAGTTCATGTTTATCTGTACCTTTAACACCTTTCTCCGTATTTAGGATACTGCTTAATTTTTGCATGTTTTTGTCTGTAAGGTCTTTTTTTAATTTTGTGTTGCATAAATCTTTACGTGTCTTGCATAGCGCAGTATTGAACGATATAGGCTTATTTCAAGCTGTTTCATATTTTAAAACTTACCTTCTACAAATCCTAATTTAATTATCTTCATAATGTCTGATAATGAATTAATATAACAATTGTAAGCCACCACTATTAAATTACCTGCCGTCCAGTTTTCTGTTTTCTGTGCCTGTAATCATAATCTTGAGAACATCGTCATTAATGTTAACTCTTTACATTCCTACATTATAATACAGTTTTATTCCTGACACAGTAAGATCTCAGTATACATTTTCCTTTAATTAGTATGTCTTAGCTATCTAGAAACGAATTTGTTAAGCTACTGTGCTATGTCAAAAACTCAGTAGGAACATTGGAGGTTAAAATTTATAGAATTTTTTTGTTAAAATTGATAAAATTACATTTTCTAAAGTCGCAAGAAGAGAACAATTTGCGTTAAAATTTAATATATTCCAGTTGTATGCAACCTACAGTCATTCAGTAACAGCTTCTGCATAATCTTTTGGATTGTTTTTTAAATTGATTAGGCGTAAATTATATTAAGTATATGATTCTTAGTAAAGTGCATACATCAGCTTGTAAAAGTTTTGTTTGTGAAGGTTCTGTAAAACGTTGTGTATAATTCCAGTTTGTTTTGGAACTCATAAGTCTAATTCAACCCCATACGCTGTTATTATAAGGACAAGAGTTATAGGGTAAACCCATTAAACTCAGCAGCATCACCTGATTTATATATAAGGCCTATATTATTAAAACCATTTAAGTTTACAGTATTTTAACTGCAATTGTTTTAATATTAGTACAACATTATGTTGTAATACTGAGACATCTCATTAGCAAATTTACCGAGTTTTAAGAAAGCCAAACAGTACTATTGTTTATATAATATAATGTAATGTAATTAAATAATATAATATTATATATTTAAAATCTTTTCTATTATATAATATAAGAATATAATGTATATAATATATAATGTCATATAATATTATAAATATAATATAACTTAAGTTATATTTCTCAGTTGTTACCTATGTCGAATTTTAGTTTATTATGATCATTTCTTCTTTAGTAACATAATTTTACAGTAGGTGTTCTTTTTTTAAAAGGATTAATTTCATATTTCATTCTTATTTTAGTTGTGAAAAGGTGAAATTTGAAAACTTTGAAAAACGTTATGCCCGTTAAAACATTTGTGATTGTACATAAAACTTAATGGTAAATTAAAATATTAATTACTGAAAGTTACTGCGGTTTAAACTTTAATATAACTTAAAATAGAACATAAAAATTACATTATTTGGCAGTAGCATACATTAGATGTGTGTGTGTGCGTCCTGTAGTTTTTGTGTTTTGGTAACTAATTGTCTCTGCAGAATTAAGTTGCATGTGTGTAATAATAACGATTATTTAACAGTATTATTTTGACTGTTATTATTACCTTATTGTTTCAGATAAGAACTGAAATACGGTTCGACGGCTTCGAAACACTGGTAAGTTGTGTTTGTGAGTTTAATGGAAACATGTTTTAGCTATTTTAGACAAGAACCTACAATAGTTCCTAGAATAATAACTCTTTAACTGCAGCAACCTCTTTAAAGTTCTTATAATATGTTAATAATAGAAATAAGGTGTTGAGCTTGATGCTGATGCTTGTACTGGTTATTGGTGGCCAACAAGACAGCACTGCAGGACTGTTTAAAAGGTAGTCCTTATTTTTAACAATAATGCTGCAACCAAGTGAATCGAACCAATTCAACAAACGTTTAGAAAGAAGCAAATATTTGCTGTAAAGGACTAGAACTGAACTACTTGTTAATCTTTATTCTTTCTTAGATTACGGTATCAAAACTTTGAAAGTCAGGATATTTTTACAGAGAATACAGGACTTTCACTAAAATCCACACAAATGATTTAGGCTGTTACTTAAAATGTCATAGACAGGTTAAATTTCGATTATGTGGGAGACGTTCATGAACTTTCATATGTCATGGACCTTGGTGACTTGTCAACAAGCCTATGTTCAACTTTTATCTCTGTTCAATAGGAATTACTAAAGCCTTCAATTGTTACGATGCTGCTTGAAAATTCAAAACAAACCTGACAAATTACAAGCAGTTTGCCTTTGACAATATAATCGTTACTCTTTAGAAACCTAAACCAACTTTTAACAACAGTTAAATTTTGATCTCAATAGTACCGACTATTACATTTATTTGTTAATCTGATAGGCAAAATATCAAATTAAAAATCATAATCTAATTAAAATATTACGTAGAGATTTTATTGTTTTTATCATCATATAATTTACTTTCACTGTTTATTACCATAAATATTGAAAGCTCACTTAAAAACCATAATTAATTAAACAGGAGAGCGGCTGTATTTTGCTTTGTGTATGTGCGTATGTGTGGTGTGTGTTGGGGCATTAGTGTTTAAGATGATAAATTGATACTCAGTAATTAATAGTAGATGTTAAACCACCCCTTTTATTTTTCTAAGTTTTGTAATTTTTTTTTTTGAATTTTATTTAATTTTATTTTTATTAAATTTTTTTTTGTAAAAGGGGAGAGACATCATATTTAGAACTAGGTAAAAAAAACCTAGAGGAAGCAAAAGTGTGCAAGGCCCAAATACAATTACAGACATGTCCCCCCAGGTGAATGACAGGACTTGCAAATAAAAAACTCTTTTAACCAACAAGCGTGTGCTTTATTCAACCTGCAAGATTTTACATACATGACAAGTTCGTGATTGTGTGAGCACACCATTAAAGGCAGAATTATATATATATATGTATATATATGTATATCCATTAATTCATAATGTCACAAAGTAAGTGAGTTGATATTAAACTAATTGCAAAAATTTCTGCCTGATTATGTATGAGTCAAAGTTAGTAATAATCTCATTCATAAAGCAATACTAATCCATCAGTGTTGTATAATATCAAATAGGCTAGCCTGTTGTCTCAGTAAGCACATTTATGGTTATTCTCTTTTTTAAATCCGTTACATATTCCCCCCAAAAAAAATATATATAGTAAAATTACACACACAAACACATATACGACATGAATAACAAAACATCCCTCATTTCAACACTAACCTCCTCATAAACCCATTCCAACTACAGTAAATGAAGGAACCCTAATATGTATAGATAGATACAAATATAAATGACAACGTAAATGGAATATCTCAGCTCCTAAGCATAGATTTGCCAGCATATTCACAAGCATAGTTCACACCAGAGAATGTAAGTGACCGCCCCGAAACTCAACCAGCCAAACGACCCCTTACCTTAATCATTAAGCGTTAAGTATGTGTGTGAAAGAAAATCATTTCTCATCTACAGCATCAGACAACCCCCGCTACGTTATTAAAACTCAGCCATGACCAGATGACATGATAGCACGAGATAATTAACTCCCTAATGGTCTTAATTAGATGAAAGTTAGATCTTACAGTAAACTGCGGATGTGTGTGTATGTGTGTGACTTCTTACACATTATACAGTTATAAGATACTTCATTAGGTGTACTGTGGTAATGTTCACACATGCAATAACATAATTGAACACGAGAGTTTGTGCTAGAGTATAATGTTCAGAACTTCACGAGTGAGCTTCTGGCGGCTTCTGTGCATTCACATGTTGTAGAGAGAGAGAGAAATAGATAATCAGAATTTTCCCACCTGGATTGTCCGGTGTACTTAGTTCGTATAGGCGCGGATCAGTGATGTCACAGTCGTGTCACAAGTCCCTGGTGCAGCTTAGCATTGGAAAAGTCCTCGACTGACGGCATTGTGGCTATAAGATCGTCTCTGCCATTAGGGTGGACAGATGTTCGTCCACCCCTGACACCCATCTCGCCCTTGGTCGAGCACCTGGAACAACACTTTATCTAGCCTATCATAGTGATAGGTTCGGAAGTCCTGGATAGAAGTTTGCCGCCAGCCGAGACCAGATGAACAGGTTGGAGGATCAAGCAGAAATGAGACCGATACAACGTTTCGGTCCAGCCAAGTAAACTCCGAATGCAGGAATGTACAGACACAGCTGGCTGGCAGCGCCAGCTGTATTGCGTAGCTGCACAACCGTTTGTGTGTATAACCGACCGGCAACAAACTATCGTAACAGTGTGGCAGTGCGTGACGTCAGCGGCGCTCGTTTTTAAAATACTAATAATACGTTGTCGAAGCCAGTTCGGCACACCCTCACCCCAAAAGGGCAACATGGTTGACCCAAAACAAACAAGTCCTCAAGCACGACGGCTGCGGGAAACCTGGAAAATCTCAGCTTCTAAATCGCTCTTGGTGAGTTCAGTAACACAGGAAAACGAAAAGGCAGAAGGAAGAGGTGTGAGTTAGTGAGTGTGTGTCTGAAAGAGAAGATGTAAGTGTGAGTCCTGCATGCTCGCCGGGCCCTGGTCCGCATGCAGATATAAGAGACAGAAAAGAACAGGAGAAAGAGAAGAATCGCAGGATCCCGCTTTGAGTACTGACCACCAAGGCCTCCCAATTCCAATAACTGAGATCCAGGAACCCCAAATAGTATTCCCCCCTTTTTTTATGGGCCCAACTGTCATCCCTAACTCATGCCCTATGGCAAAACTTTAGCTTCGAAATATGAGTGGTTACTCTTTCAACATCCCCTCCGGGATCACCCAATTTCACTGTGACGGGCGACACAAACCGAAGAATGCGGTATGGTCCCGACCAACGATAACATAGTTTAGCGGCCCTCCTATTTATGGCTGAGCTGATCGGATGGCTCTGACAGTAGACCAAGTCGCCAATCTTAAATTGGTTCGGAATTCGCCCCTGATTGTAGCGACTACGGACGCGTTCGTGCGCACGAAGCAAATTCCTCCGGACCTCCCGCCATCTGTCCACAGTCGTGACCTCAGGATCGTTCGGCAGAAGATCATCAATGTGCCACAAATTATCCAACGGCAAACTCGGCGAGAACCCAAACATGACTTCAAAGGGTACGGCCTTGTGACTCTCGTGTAGGGCCGTGTTAAATGCCAATTGCAACCACTTTAAATTTTGGTCCCAACAATCCTGTTGTTCAGCATGATAGGCGATAAGCGCTGAACGGAGATTCCGGTTAAATCTCTCCGCGTGGGACGGTTGAGGGTAGTACGGGGAAGTGGTCACATGTTTGATGCCGTTAGCGAAACACATTCGCCGGAAATCTTTTGAAATGAACTGTGGTCCATTGTCAGAGACAATGGTGGACGGAAAACCGAAATGCTGAAAGACATGGGTCTGTAGCATAAGGATAGTTGAGCGAGTGTTTGCCTGTCGTAAGGGCAGTAGCCAGACAAACTTGGAAAAAGCATCCACGCAAACAAGTAGGTAAGCATTACCTGACTTGCTACGAGGGAAAGGTCCCACGTAGTCTATGAATAACTTCTCCATGGGTTTGCTCGCCACATCAGATGACAATAGACCCAATTTAGTGTTTTGAGCAGGCTTACTCAAGCCACAGAGATGACATGCTTTCACACGAGCCGCGATGTCCCTGTCCATGCCCTTCCAGATGAAATGCCTCCTAATACTGGAAATGGTCTTCGAAATTCCCTTATGGCAACCTATTGGGGAATCATGATAGTAGCTGAAGACCATTGGCACGAGCTTGCTAGGCAGCACAACCTTCGGGGCACGTCCTTTTCGTTCTCGGCAGCACAGGACGCCCTTGGACAGAAAATATGGTACCTGCACGTTACCCTCTTTTAGGTGTTGGATGATAGGACCCAACTCTTCATCATTTAACTGATGGGGTAACACATCAGTAAAAGCCAAAGGAAAATCCAGCAGAACGGAACAGGGTTGCTCAGAATTGGCCTCGCTGGGTTGGGAGAACATACGTGACAAGGCGTCTGCAACAACATTTTGTGTCCCCCTGATGTGTTGCACTTTGAATTTAAAGGATGAGATCTTGACCACCCAACGCCCTATTTTACCCAGCTGCCGGGGATGAGCGAGAAGCCAGGAGAGAGCCTGATTATCGGTCTCCAACAGGAACTCAGCGTGTTCCAAGAAACGCCTGAACTTATCTAGAGCGTACACAACAGCAAGACACTCTAGTTCATACACTGAAGACTTCCTCTCTTGTTGGGTCAAGGGCCGGGATATAAATGCCACCGGCTGCCTAGCACCATCGACTTCCTGGGACAGAACCGCCCCGAGCGCAACAGAACTCGCGTCCGTTTGCAAAATGAATTTTTTTGAAAAATCAGGCATCCTCAACACAGGGGGAGAGACGATCGCCTCCTTGAGGGTATCAAAGGCCCGCTGTTGCCTCTCTCCCCATACAAATTTGGTACCCTTTTTCCTGAGTTCGTTTAAAGGCACAGCAATCTCCGCGGCATTAGGGATAAATCTACGGTAAAAATTGACCATGCCAACAAATCTGGCAACACCTTTCGCATCCCTAGGGGGAGGAAAATCCCGGATGCCTTGTGTCCTCTCCGGGTCGACCGTCACACCCCCATATGAGACGAGATGCCCTAAAAACGAAATACTCCTTTGTGCAAACTTTACCTTGTCTGGATTGATAGTGAGGCCAGCACTCCTCAATCGGCACATCACCTCTCTCAGGTGACCCAGATGCTCCTCGAACGTTTTACTGTAGACCAAGAGGTCATCAAGATAATTAAAGATGAATTTAAATTTTACGTCATGGAATACAGTGTCAAGTAGTCGCGTGAGGGTTTGAGCCCCCACTGCCAGACCCATGGGTACCCTAGTATATTGATAAAGATTCCATGGCACACAGAATGCCGTATAAGGGCGGCTTTCCTTAGACAGAAGAATCTGATGATAAGCGGCATTGAGGTCAAAGATGGTGAAGTACCTGGCCCCACTAAACCAATCGAACGCGGAATGTAAATCGGGAAGAGGAACTGAATCCACCTCAATATTAGCATTGAGTTTGCGATAGTCAATGACCATACGCTGTTTACCTCCAGGCTTGGGCACCAGAAATGCTGGACTTGCATAACTAGAGTTGGAAGGTTCAATGACCCCTTGTTTAAGCAACTCTTGAACCGTCTCTCTTAGGACATCCATCTTTGGAGGGGCGAATTTGTATGGGTGTGAGCGGACTACGGCGGAGTCCGTTAAACGGATCTTATATTCCAAAAGATGTGTGAGCCCCAGGTTGGGAGTTAATACAGTGGGGAACTGCTCACACAAATGATCTAAAGCATGCCTCTGGGACGGGGTGAGATGGTCTCTTTCTGAATCGGGACACACAACCTCTTGGACACCTCCCTTAGCTCCCTGGTACCCAAGGAAAGGAATGACAACCTCCCGATTGAATTTAAAATAACAGTGGTGCGCTTGAAGATCTAAAACGAGACCACTCTTGGAGATGAAATCGGCACCCACAATGCAGTCGACTCCCAGAGCCGGAGAAACCAAAAATCGCCACACCCATGAAAAACACTCGATTTTAATACTCAGGGAAACCACCCGGGAGATGGGCAGAATTTCCCGCGATGCAGTCCAGCATACCACGGAAGACCGATCCGACCCTAATAGTAAGCCCTGTTGTTCAAGGTCCTCACATACTCTAGATGAAATTATGGATCGGGCTGATCCAGAGTCAACCAAGGCTCTGAGCTGACCCTTTTTCAACTCGACCAACAGGAAGGGGCATACTGAACTGTAGTTGGGGACAGTTCGCAGGACCTTGGAGCCGGATGACCCGGGATTAGCTATCCGCCTGAGGTTAAGTGAAACCGGAAGAGAACGGCCTAACGGGGAAGACCACTCCCGACTTATCTTCCCCGAGAATTTACGTTTTTTGAAAGGTTACCTTTTCGGGAAGTCCCTTGACGCTGTCTAGCATCGTTACAATAGCGCGCGACGTGACCGGATCTATGACACCTAGAACAGAATAATTCTCGTACTTCACAGCTCTGAACCGGCGCAGGCCTAGGACCCCAAGACCCGGGCTGCCCGACTCGTCGCTCGAAATTAGGGCGTTCTGAACGCCTCCAAGCCTCGCGGGCTCTAATATCGTCATTACCCTGTATAGTGGTCGACTCGGCGCACAGCCGGTCTAAATCAATAAAACTTTGGGGACGGGCAGCGAAAGTCAAACGTGACCGTTCCTCCGGCGTCACGCCCTGCAAAATAGTATGAATGACATCAGACTCTGACAACCCCAGCCTCAGGATCCGGGCCGCGTCTTTAACACTGGAAATGAAATGAGCAAGGGACTCTCCGCTTGCTTGAACTCTATAGAAATGTTTGTGTAGTAACCGGTCGTGTAACCTTCCCGGTACGAAAGCGTCCAGGACTTCCCGATGGAAATGGTCTATGCCACCACCATCCCTAAGGGTACTTGTCACGCGCTCAGCCATAGATCCCCGACAGTACGGGTAAATGAGCTCAAGCAAAGTCCGCTCCGACAGCCCAGGGAAATCGGCCAACTGAAAAAATACGCGCAAGAATCTCAAAAGCGCCTCAGGATCCAGACCATCGACAACTGGGAGACGCTGAATGACATCCGACAGTGGGTTAGGAAGCTTGTGATAGCTTGCAGTGGCCATATCGGAAAAGGCAGGAACATGCACAGGGGGTTCCACCCTGGCTGCCGTCTCAACAGAAGAAGAAGAAGAACCGGAATTCGGATCTACGTAGCGACGCTGGCCGAGAGAAAACTCCCGCAATGCCATCGCCACTTGCTCCCTAAGAGTGACAACATTTTTCTCTAATTCCGAGGTGGTAGCCTGTGATTCAGCATTCTGTAAACGGCATAGAACGTGTTGTAAACGTTGGCGCACCCTCTGTCTAGCCGTAGAGGTGGGTGCCGCCGACTGCAGGCCTTCGGCCAAATCGAGCAGTTCTACAAATTTTTCTGAGCACAGCTCCACCTCGGCGGTGACATCCGTAAGTAATACTCTCCCACTCGGTGCCTCACCGGAGGCAAGAGCCTCACGGAGTTGCTTCCTTAATGAAACAACAGTCTCCTGCGGCTTCCGTCCCCGGAACCGGACCTCCCACTCGAGCTCATCTTTTACAAACAAATCCACATTTACCGAAATGGACATGACCGCGCAATCCACACAAACACCACGTAAAAGCAAGAATTAAAGAGAACGACAGGAAGAACTTGATCATACAAGTGGCTCCAGAATGCTCTAGCGATACGACGAGATGGGTGTCATAAAAGCAGAGAAACAGCCATGCAAAATGCCCAGAAGAGAACACAACACAAAACAACCAAACTAACTCACTAAATACAACACACAAAGTACACATAACATTCGATATAATCGAAAATATAAACTATCACATCCATGCCCTTGGTCGGACCATAACCGCATTCAAAATACGATACCGCAACGCAGCGCCCTCAATAAACAATTACCATATAACTGGGGTGCTACCAAACACGTTGTCTAATCCAAGAGACAAGTCATAATCAAACTCAACAAGTACCGACGGCCCTCATCATGTCCAGACTCCGTATGAGCTCCAGGGTATGTGCAAGTGCAACCAATCAGCACACCTTCATTAAAAAAAATTAATCACATTCTTATAACCCCTTTTCAAAATTCATCTCACACTCAACATCACAAAATAATCACTTAAACACTAACACATATTAAATTATTTTAAACTTCATTAACCCCTTATTCATTTTATAAAATGTGCTCTTTTTCTGGTTGTTCATTCTGTTAATTTATTACACTACCATTAAGTTTTCTTACAACACTTGGATTCTAATCAAAAATAATTTGAAATAATTTGCAAGTCCTAACACCAGCTGACATGTCTGTAGCCACACTAAGTTTCATTTAAGAAAATAAATATAAGTCCCCAGATTCTAAAATTTCTCAAGTTCAACAGAGAAAAATAAGGCAGAAATAATACCTACTATCCACCCGGAATCATAACAACCACGCTCTGAACTACCATTTGAAACCGCCCTTTTATTTTTCTAAGTTTTGTAATTTTTTTTTTTTGAATTTTATTTAATTTTATTTTTATTAAGTTTTTTTTTGTAAAAGGGGAGAGACATCATATTTAGAACTAGGTAAAAAAAAACCTAGAGGAAGCAAAAGTGTGCAAGGCCCAAATACAATTACAGACATGTCCCCCCAGGTGAATGACAGGACTTGCAAATAAAAAACTCTTTTAACCAACAAGCGTGTGCTTTATTCAACCTGCAAGATTTTACATACATGACAAGTTCGTGATTGTGTGAGCACACCATTAAAGGCAGAATTATATATATATATATATGTATATATATGTATATCCATTAATTCATAATGTCACAAAGTAAGTGAGTTGATATTAAACTAATTGCAAAAATTTCTGCCTGATTATGTATGAGTCAAAGTTAGTAATAATCTCATTCATAAAGCAATACTAATCCATCAGTGTTGTATAATATCAAATAGGCTAGCCTGTTGTCTCAGTAAGCACATTTATGGTTATTCTCTTTTTTAAATCCGTTACATATTCCCCCCAAAAAAAATATATATAGTAAAATTACACACACAAACACATATACGACATGAATAACAAAACATCCCTCATTTCAACACTAACCTCCTCATAAACCCATTCCAACTACAGTAAATGAAGGAACCCTAATATGTATAGATAGATACAAATATAAATGACAACGTAAATGGAATATCTCAGCTCCTAAGCATAGATTTGCCAGCATATTCACAAGCATAGTTCACACCAGAGAATGTAAGTGACCGCCCCGAAACTCAACCAGCCAAACGACCCCTTACCTTAATCATTAAGCGTTAAGTATGTGTGTGAAAGAAAATCATTTCTCATCTACAGCATCAGACAACCCCCGCTACGTTATTAAAACTCAGCCATGACCAGATGACATGATAGCACGAGATAATTAACTCCCTAATGGTCTTAATTAGATGAAAGTTAGATCTTACAGTAAACTGCGGATGTGTGTGTATGTGTGTGACTTCTTACACATTATACAGTTATAAGATACTTCATTAGGTGTACTGTGGTAATGTTCACACATGCAATAACATAATTGAACACGAGAGTTTGTGCTAGAGTATAATGTTCAGAACTTCACGAGTGAGCTTCTGGCGGCTTCTGTGCATTCACATGTTGTAGAGAGAGAGAGAAATAGATAATCAGAATTTTCCCACCTGGATTGTCCGGTGTACTTAGTTCGTATAGGCGCGGATCAGTGATGTCACAGTCGTGTCACAAGTCCCTGGTGCAGCTTAGCATTGGAAAAGTCCTCGACTGACGGCATTGTGGCTATAAGATCGTCTCTGCCATTAGGGTGGACAGATGTTCGTCCACCCCTGACACCCATCTCGCCCTTGGTCGAGCACCTGGAACAACACTTTATCTAGCCTATCATAGTGATAGGTTCGGAAGTCCTGGATAGAAGTTTGCCGCCAGCCGAGACCAGATGAACAGGTTGGAGGATCAAGCAGAAATGAGACCGATACAACGTTTCGGTCCAGCCAAGTAAACTCCGAATGCAGGAATGTACAGACACAGCTGGCTGGCAGCGCCAGCTGTATTGCGTAGCTGCACAACCGTTTGTGTGTATAACCGACCGGCAACAAACTATCGTAAAAGTGTGGCAGTGCGTGACGTCAGCGGCGCTCGTTTTTAAAATACTAATAATACGTTGTCGAAGCCAGTTCGGCACAGATGCTCATTCCTAATTGATAAATAAATATTTGAATGTGGTTTAGTGCTGTATTATGGAAATAGAAAAATACTGGCACTTTCAGTACATACAAACATAATTCGTAAGTTATTAAGAAATATTAAAATGATGTAAACTTTATTTTTTGTGCTCTAAAAATACTGTTAAAATTATAAATAAAATATTGAAAGTTATTATTTTATAAAACAGATAAATGGGGGTGCTCGCTCATGTGTAAATAGAAAATCCTATATTTTTAGAGTATATTTGCGGTTATTTACTACTGTTTCATATTACAATGTTCCTCTCAACACAAAGCAAATAATTATTAAAAGTAAAAGTATTGGTGCACATTAACACACCACACTTGTATACATACTTTTGCTAGCTAACGTTGTCCTGTTGTTATCGACATTTATGTGCACAAAGATCTGTTCCAAACGTTACATTGGCTTGTCGTTAGAACAGCAACCGGATAAGCAGTAGTCTACAGTTTGCTAGTTGAACCTCTATCTCCAGTTAAATAAAATTATAACAAATGTCAATATAATTTGTTTACTCAAACTTTATTACGCTACACTTTAATCCCTTATTTGAACATTCCTCTTCAAGGTAGACTGCAAATAATATATATTTGTTTTTGTGTGCTTGAAGGGAATTCTAGGTACGCGAAAATAGTCATTGTGCATACATTCTTAGAATTTTGGTTCTGCTCCTGAAGTTCCAATTTCTACAAAGAGAGACTGATTCTGTATGTTTCTACATATTCTGTATACTGAATACTAAAGTGATATACTTTAATTTTTTACTTCTAAAGTAAATGTAGTAACAGTAAAATATATAGGCTCTCTGTTTATTTTTCAGTTCTGCACAGACGTGTGGAAGGTGGAGTACTATGTCCACCACGTCACTGGGTTCACCATCGTCAGACGACATGAAAAAACTTATATGACGGCCGTCTACACGGCAGATGTAAGTTGACAACGTAATACAGAATTCATTAAAAAACTTAATAAGATACAAAATTTTTTACTAGTTTTTTGTTACTTAAACGCTAGAAGCTACATTAGCAATGCAGTATTAGATTTGACTTTTGTTCAGAAGCAATTTCACTGTTTCTTACTTACTGAATCTGGTGACATTAAGAAGAATAGCATGACACTTATTCAATTTGTAGCATTTGAAGTACACATTTCTTAGGGTCAGTATAGTAAAACAGATTTCTTTGTAGTATATTTTGTAAATATTTTGTGACTAGAATTTCCAAAAACGCTTTCAAACCTTATTTTCTTCAGGTTCCTGTATTTTAATATCATAATTATAGTTTATTTAAACATCATTATTAACATAACCGTAAGTGTTTATTTTGTTTTTGATGAAACGGACGTTACACAATATACCTGTTTCATTTGTTTGGCCATCAAATTCATAAGTAATATTCTGAGAAATTTGAAATTTTGTACTAACATTGGACTAAATGTATATTATAAATTACTCTCATTCAGAAAGTTAGATGTTTATTGAAAAAGTAGTCGCCTGTTAGTTACTGTAACGTGTAGAGGTAAATTTGAAAGTAGGCTCGCAGACGAACGGATACATGCAGCGGGTGCGCAGGCGCATACAATTTGTGCCATGGGTTAAAATAATATTTATGATTACGTACTTGGGCTATTAATTTAAATATTTATTGAAATTTTAGAATTTTTTTTTGAAAACTCACAGGTATATTCAATAGTAATAAAAATTCTCTTTTGGGGAATTTAAAATAAAATTAATCTCTATTTATGAAATTAAATCTTTTAATAGTTAAACTAACAAATTGTATGTGTTTGGTAAGCACAAAATCTACTAATATGTAGATATTGTAATATATTAATCTATTAAAAATAGATTAAGCTATCTTGCATCTGTCAAAATGATTTGGTGTAGTTTATAATATTTTTAAATTTTGTGTCTTCTCTCATAAATATCGTTCCATACAGTGTTAATTTATAATTTCTTTTTCAGCTCTTCCCTGGATGCACACCAGAACAAGGTGTAGTCGTTGGCCACATCTTCTAAGCATCTTCTTTACTGCAGGGGGAGCCCAAATTCCACCTCAGGGCTCCCGTCCCTGCCGATGTGGTCCCACCTTGCCGGGGTGGCAGGGCTTACGGAACAATTTAACCAACCAAGAGGACCACATCGATTAAATCAAGTTACCCAACCCACCTAGTCAGCTCACGCATTATTCAAAACGACTCGTCACATTATTAACAAGACGGAACACTATAGAGGTGGATGTCAAACTGACAACTGTGAGATTTCTTTAAGAACACTCAGAAAATTTGTGCTCCGACTAAACATTGTGTAATCTGATCCATAAATAATTGTTGACAGTTTTCCGACGGTACCACATGATAAGACAATCGAAGGTTTGAAGCTTCTCACGGACGTTCAACACAACACCAATTCTGAGGAAAAGATTAGAAGATTTGAGAGTTAGAAAAAGGAGTGGACTAAGTGACTAGTACCGCAATTATTATACTATTTCTTCAAAGTGCAAAATATGAAGGAGACTCAAAAATTGGAAAGATTCTCATATAAAGTTCAAAGCTTGAGAACTTTATAAAGAATGTGTGTACCAGAGAACTTCTTAAGATTAATTGCGACCGTCAGCAAGTGCCTGAATTGCACCGAAAATGTATGTATTTAGTTTTGACGATATGAAATAAACGGAGCTAAAAAATGTTTAAACTTTGTGTCTTTGTTATGTTTGTTGTTCAAGATTAGTTTACTATTTACCAGTAATATAATTCAAGTTACGTATAGTTTGCGTTCAAAACTAAATTTACAAGCGTATTTGTAAATTAACCTCTGTTTGTCAATTAAAAGCAAACAAAAATAGGCAAGAAGATTTTATTAGGTACAAAAGTTACACACATGTTTGTTGATATTTACAGATAATCTCCATCTACTTACAGGTACTTATTATACCGTTGCACAGCTTTTTCAGACTTTGTCGCGAATCGCTGTCAAACGTTATATCTACTAATGAGTTTCTCATTTGTGCCAAGCGCTGAGGAGCCAACCAGACTCATCTAGGTTAAGTTGCATTACATTATCTTATCATCTAGGTGACACGATGGCAACTCTTTCCGGATTAATTTTGGCGGTGTGCTGTTCTCGATTTTCCCATTAACAGGTCAAATGACTGCAAAAATACACGCTTGATCATCCGCTATTGGAGTTGCTGTGTGAACTCAAGTTGAAGCTTTTCAAGTACGCAAAGTCTTCTCTCTTGCCCGTACCGATGAGTCACCGACAAACGGAGTCGACCCCCTTATCTATGAATGGGCGAAATGGCGCCACCTTTCATCCGACAGTGATTGACCGGGACGACCTCCGTCTACATCGGGCCACTTGAAGGATGGTCCTGCATGACACAAGCAGCTCCGGACAGTTTCTCCACCTCCTTTTCATCATCCGATGACGCCGTCCACCAGTTTGAGGCACAGTCTCAAATGTATCCAGGACACGGTGGTACGTTTCAACGAATACTAGGACGCACCTTTCAGTTGGCTGGAGAGACATTGACAGGATTCATGTTTCGTCGGCTATAACTCGACCGTCGGTTAAAAAAAAAAAAAAAACAGGCCCAAACTCCGCCGCCCGCCTCAGCTGCAAATCAGCCGTCTAATCATGGTAACAGCGGCACTCAGCGCGTGCAACGTGAGTATCCAGCTACTACCCAATCTGTGTCTTCCCCACGCATTCCACCCATTGTAATTCCTGACAATAGGAATTACACACAATTACTTCGTTTCATATCCTTAGCTCTCCCTTCGGTCAAGGTCGAGGCGAGGTGCCAAGGCGCCTCGCTAAAGCTGGCGACCGCTACGATCCCACACTTCCGCTCTGTTCAGTCATTCCTGACAGAGCGCAAGATCTCATTTCATACTTTTGCCCTCCCGTCAGAGCGAGAAATCAAGGTCGTTCTGTCGGGAATACCTTCCTTTACAGAAACTGATGCCATCAGGCAGGAACTTGTTGCGCTTGGCTATGCGCCGACCGCGGTAAGCGTCCTGCATGTTGGCAAAGGTGATGACCGCCGACCTGTTAACTGCTTTCTGGTCAAACTTCTGAAAGTAGGCCCTTTCGAGGAGATTTATAGTCTCCAGAATCTTCTGCACCTACGGGTGCAAGTCCGGACATTTGACCCGCGGCCCGGCCCCTCGCAGTGTTTCAACAGCAGTCTTTTCTGTCATCAGCCCCCGCGTTGCGTGCGTTGTGCTGAACCTCATCGTGGCTGTGATAAGCCTACGACGGGGTACACAGCTAAATGCTGCAACTGTGACGGAGCCCACCCGGCTAATTACCGAGGCTGCCCTAACTTTATCGCCGCCATGAAACCGCAGCGACCTCCTGTGCGCCCTGGCGCGCAGGCAGGCCGTGTAGCTGGTCCTGGCCCTAACCGGCGAGCGGCTTTCCCGCCTCTCACTGGTTCATCTGCCAAGGTCCCGGCAGCAACTCCGGTTGCTTCCGGTGCCGCTGTCTTGCCTGCAGTCGTCGCTTCGGCGCCGCCTGCAGCGGCCTCAACCCCGGCGCCTGCCGGAGCGCCCGCACCTTCCTACGCGGCCATGGCTGCTAAATCAGTCCCACCTCCAGCCCGTTCGGGCAAATCCAAGCGCTCTCGTCGTCGCCGGAACTCCGCCGGCCGACCTACATCATCACAGGTTCCACCTGTACCCTCTCCGCGGGCTCGACCCGCCCCCAGTCATCGTCCTCAACCTCCCAGCGAGCAGTCTACTACTCAGTCCGACCGCCCAGCGCCATCTGCTAACCCTGTCGAGGCCAGTCAGGCTTGTCCTCCGGAGTCCCGGGAATCTTCTCGAGCTTCGGCGGATCCCCTGACTGCCTGGGCAGATAATCTTGTTGCGTCTATTAGGAC
The DNA here is from genome assembly GCA_034769895.1 of Magicicada septendecula. Taxonomy (NCBI): domain Eukaryota; kingdom Metazoa; phylum Arthropoda; class Insecta; order Hemiptera; family Cicadidae; genus Magicicada; species Magicicada septendecula. The sequence continues at coordinate 543,315,846 of CM068369.1, forward strand.
TGCTCGCGACACTACCACAGTGCTTGCCCTGGTCTTCCAATCATTAGCTGCCCTCTTTCCTCTACTTCCCCTGAATGGCTAATAGCCTGAGGATCGTTGCGTGGAACGCCTTCGGGCTACTCCCCAGGCGATCTGAACTGATGACTTTCGTGACGGAGTATGATGTTGATATCATACTTCTTTCCGAGACTCATCTGGCTCATTACCACTCGTTTTCCCTTCCTGCCTACGCCTGTTATCGTCAGGATCGTCCCCTACGGCCTCGCTGTCCCCCTCGGGGGGCACAGCTGTCTTAGTCCACAGGCGGATATCCCACAGGCTTTTGCCTCCTCTAGATACATCTATTATTGAAGGCTGCGCGGTGGCGGTGGACGCCGGCGGATCGGAGCTGCGCGTTGTTTCTGCGTACCTCCGGCCTGGCCGGCGAACTCCGCCACCGCCCGAGGAGTGGGACGCCCTCCTCGACCACCCCCTCTCAACCATTGTAGCCGGCGACTTAAACGTCAAACACCCTTCATGGAACAGCCGCGTTGTCAACGCCTATGGAAATTCTCTGTTCCGGTTCGTCTCTGGCGACCCGGCACTTAATGTCATCGGCCCTGAAGACCCTACCTATTTCCCCTTTCACGGCCATCGGCCGGACGTTCTTGACATAGTAGTTGTCAAGAACGTTGCCCGCAACATCGAGGTCTCGTCTGTGTCGGACCTTTCGTCCGATCACAATCCCCTTGTTATAACTGTTCGAGAGCTGTCGGCGTCACCCCGACTTCCCGCTCAGATTGTTAGTAGAGTCAACTGGCGATCCTATCATGACGAGCTCTCTCGAAGGTTACCATCTCTCCCGGCGGACCCAATCGTCACTCGTGACGATCTGGATCTCCGCGCCACAAATCTTCAGGAATTGGTCCAAGGTGTCATGGATCGACACACCTACGCACTCGAGGTGAATCATCGTAAATCGGCCTTACCTGCGGAAGTACTCCACGCCATCTGGCTACGGCGCCAGCTCCGCCGCAGATGGCAAAGAACCCGTGACCCAGTCGTTAAGCGACGATTTCAACAACATTCCCTTTACGTTCAGCAGCTACTGCGGGACGTAAACTCTGATCGATGGGACTCATACCTTGAGTCTCTTGAAGTCGACCACGCCTCCGTCTGGAGAGCGGTGAGTAGACTGACCCGCGAGAAGAGAACTCGCAACCCGCTGGAAACCCCGAACGGGATTGTGTCTTCATCGGAAGGCAAGGCTGAGGTCTTCGCCGACTGCATGGAGTCGCAATTTACCGTTCATCGAGGCGTTTCGGACCCTGCCCACTCGGCAGAAGTCCGGGACTTCCTATCTGGTTATTTTTCTCGCCCTCCCGCTGGCCCAGACCTCCCGTTCGACAGAGACGAACTCGTTTCGTCTGTCTGTCGACTAAACCGCCGTCGCGCCCCCGGTCCTGACCGGATCGGGGCCGCTGCATTACAATATCTCCCGGCCTCAGGCGTTGACCTCGTTCTCGAGCTGTTCAACACTTGTCTCCGGCTACAGTACTTTCTCCGCCTGTGGAAAAATGCCAACATCGCTATGGTTCCTAAACCCCGCAAGCCGCGCATGCTTCCTGAAAGCTATCGGCCAATATCTCTCTTGCCAGTTATCTCGAAGGTGTTCGAGCGGCTCCTGCTGGCCCGCATCTCGCCGTTGTTGGATAATTTTATCCGCAACGAACAGTTCGTGTTTCACAGAGAGCACTCGACCACGCTTCAACTAGTCCGCGTGGTAACGCAACTCTCTGACGCCACCAACAGGCGAGCGGCTACAGCCGCCGCACTGCTGGACGTGAGCAAGGCCTTCGATAAAGTCTGGCACGAAGGTCTTCTCTTCAAACTTGCCAACTCCCCCTTACCATCGTCCATAGTGTTTTTCCTCCGGTCGTATCTCAGCGACCGAACCTTCAGGGTGAGCGTCGACGGAATCTGCTCTGCAGTTCGTCCCGTCGCCGCCGGCGTACCTCAGGGATCTGTCCTTGGCCCCGTTCTGTACCTTGTGTACACGAACGACTTGCCTGTCTTGCCCGGAGTCACGTTGTCTTTGTTCGCTGACGATGCAATGTATCATTACAGCTCTGTGTCCCCGCGTTTTGCGAGTACACAGCTGCAGCGTCAGTTGGACCAGCTTCCGGACTGGCTACGGAAATGGCGGGTGACGATCAATACGGAGAAATCCGAGGCGATCTGTTTCACTCGTAAGTCCATCTCCCGATGCCAGCCCCTCTCCCTGGAAGGGAGGCCTATCGCCTATAAAGAGTCGGTGAAGTATCTAGGCGTTCGGCTAGATCGTCGCCTTTGCTTCAACGCCCACGTGACGGAAACCCTTGCCAAGGCTCGCGGCGTCCGAGCCAAACTTTACCCATACCTCGCGTGCCGCAGCCCCCTGGCGCTGCGCACGAAAGTTACCCTCTATCTGTTGTTTCTCCGGTCTGTATTGACCTATGCGGCACCTGTTTGGTGGTCACTTGCCTCCGCCACCAACAGGCGTAGGCTGGAAAGTTTCCAGTCCAGAACCCTCCGTTCCTTGTCGGGATCTCCTTGGTTTGTTAGAAACAGTGTAATTCGAGGAGGTCTATGAGTTCCTGCTCTCTCAGCCTTTGTCTGGTCATTAGCTGCGACTCTCTTTGCCGCAGCTGAGACCTCTTCCTTCCCTTACCTCAGGACCATCAGCACCACGCAACCACCTCCCCCTGTCCGGGTCAAACGCCCTCGGTCGATTCTCGATGACCCGCCATAACTTTAAGTAAAATTACTTAAACCTACATTTGCATATTCACCATCTGACCATGCCCCAGAATTTACCTGTAAAGCTGCTTCCTTCCTCCCTTCCTAGTATGCCGACCGCGCTGAATGCCGCTGCTACGCACTATCACTGGCACGGAGGCTCTCTGCCTCACGGCGTCTGCACGCGGGACTGGGAACGGGCGACATCTGTTACCTGAACCCGTCCTTGCGGCAGTGCCCACTGATTGCTGATATTTTAAAATAAATAAAAATTGAAAATCTTTCTCCCCCGCCTTCTCAGTTAACTGGTTGGCGGTTGTCCATTCCTGTTTTTAGGCACCTGTCGAATGAACCAGAACTAAGTGTATCCACAGGCAGCCATTGGGCTCGACCCAGATGCTGCAGTCATGCACCGGGTGCAAAGACGCCCCGCTACTATGATGCTACATGCTACCCAGTGGCAGGAGTCCTTTCTGAGACTCGGGACACTGCACTACTCGCGACCCGCGCCTCGCGCGGGCCGCGCAACCCCCAGTTGTGTAATTTTGGACACACTTCATCGCCACGCCATCGGACGCACTTTACCCTCACCTCTCTCAGACGACATCGGCGCGGTGTCAGCCGGAAGGAACGGCCGAAGAATAGAACCGGCGTTCTTGTGTCTTCGCCCTCCAGTTCCGCGCCAGCGATAGGATGTCGCTGGGCCGGCAACCGACTCTACACCCGATGCCGAAAGAAGAGGAGGACTGCAGTACGCCACGAACAGCGGGCGCAGCCGCCGAACATCTTAGCGCGGCACAACCATCATCAGCCTTCTCGCCACTCGGTCCTTTTTAGGGCCACCAAAATAACTAGAGTGTACGATTGGCGCCATTTGTCATGCGGCAAGCCTTTTGTCCGGTGACAATATATATAGTTTACTTACCGGAGGTCTGTAAAAGTCTACCTATGCATGATAGGATAGAAAAAAACAAGAATTAATCAAAACTCTGTCCGCCGGAGGAAAGGCTGCTTACGATGCGGTGGACGCTGGTCGACTGGTCAACTTTTGCCAAACGGGTCTGCATGAGTCGGGGAACACAATTATCTGCTTTCGCTAACAGATGGCGCGAGCGTGCAGTAATGCAAAATACGGCACGTGCTGACATCGTGAAATAATAATTTGCAATTTACATTTATAAATAATTTTTTTTGTATACTGTCGCCCGGTTTCTTTGAGAACCGCGGCACAACGGTATAAACTACAAAGATCTTCGGAAAAGTACCAAAATACGTAGACTTAGAATTAAATACAGATTGTCTTAACAAGAATTTATTATTAACTTTACAATGTTCAGTGTCTAGGTTATGTTGAACTACGTATTTTCAATGTTTAATAAACTTTAAATAGTTTTTATCATGAAAATAAGACTGTTCATTAATTATTTTCCTAGTGAAAGTTCAAATATAATTTTAATTAAAAAGTGTAAACTGTTTCTTTTTCAAGTGTAAACTTAGGACTTTAAGGTAATTTCTTCAGTTTAGTTATTAGCAAAAATACTTCCCTTCCTGGATATGTTGAATTTGTTTCTTTATATGTTAATTGGCTTCCTTCTTTCGAATAATGGTTTACTTCTTCCTTCTAAACATTTAGTCTTGTATAATGATTTAACTTTAATTATTTTCACTGTTATTACTCTTGAAATATTTTAGATTGGTCTCTCACTTATTTATATCAACCTGTTTTAGTTCAGTTCTAATAATGGAATCCCCTCAATTCATTTTATAACATATCTGTTGCTAAGGCCTACAAGCTAGCTTTCATTGGTTTAAACTGTATCATATTGAGTTACTATGGTTCTCTCTGAGCCTCAAAATAAACAAACTTCTAACATCTAACATACAATTTTCTCAAAATTGTTATAACTTTTTATATGATCTTTGATCTTTAAGATACTAGTATCTTTGAATTTCTGATGGAACACTGATTGTTTTGATATCACTTTTGATTAGTTTCCATTCTATATTCCCAGAGTTACTAGTTTACACATTTAATTATTTGTACCAAATTATTTATAATTAGTTCTTTTTTATATCCTTCACTTTACTAAAAACTGTTAGCTACAATCAGTAATAACATAGTTCAACATGACATTAATTACACTACTTTTACTGTAAACTCTTTTCCAAATTCCTTAATTATCTAGGCCTAACATGCCTAGTTTACAAATCTCTATTATTATAATTTTGGTACCCTTCCATTAATATTAACATTTGTTTTATTAATATTACAGCATATATTATTAATCAACATCAAACAATTAATTATTAACAACTATTAAGAAACATATGACAACTCTTACTTAACTTATGGTTCCATTCCAGTTTTTATAAACATAATAAAACATAGTAAGTAGTCCCCAAAACATTGTCCTCCTTATTTACTAACTTCAATCTCTCAAAACACAACTATTAAAACATTGTTTATTATTTATCACTTCCCTTATAAACATAACACAACTCTTGTTGAGCCTATGAATTAATCTCAACTTTCACACACATAGTGGGATAAGTATTAATATGATAAGTATTTATAAAACATTGTCTTTCGAGTTTTACTAACTTTAATAGTTCAAATATAATTATTAACACCTTATTTATGATTATTCATTAGCGTAAATCCTATAGTTAGTATTCCTTTAACCAAGTTACTTTATGTTTCCTGGTACTTTTCTAGGGTTTGTAAATATATTTACTCATGCAATTACACAACAAGATGATGGGCGAAATATCATGTAACAATATATATATATATATATTGTAACGTACTGCTTTTTGTTAATATAGGAGAGTTAATAGCGAAAACTTTGTATGTGTCTTATTGGGTGTTCGTCTTATTTAATTAAGCTCCCAATGTTGTTATGCGCCAATTCTGTAACGTAGCGGTTTGAGATGTTAAAGTTTCCGCCTCTCCGCAGTCGCCACTTATGAATTATAATAACTGAAGTTTTTTTAAAAAAAATAAATAAATTATTTTATTTAATGTTACTCAATCTAAATAGAAATCGAGAGTGTGTGATTTGGGGTCAAGGAGGGAAGTTGTTCAGCCTTATGAAGAAGAGAGAGTAAGTACCAATTATTTACACTCGGTTTAGACGATTCCGGATTTTTTCAAATTGTTCGCTATGATTTAAATCAGCTGATTGTGAGATCAGTTTCTACGCTTAGTTCAAACAGCCTACTCTGCAGCAAAATTTGATCCGATGTGTTGATTTCTTCTGTTTTTTTTTTGGTGCTGAAATCTATTGCAACTACCCACTATAAAAATTATAACACACTTTATTATTTAAGATTATTTTTCAATAATATTATTTTTTTATATTATTGGTTTTTGTTTCCTGCCACAAAAATACAAGTATCACAATTGATCTTTCCTTAAATAAAACATAATCTCGACTTCACAGAGCAAACATGGAATTGTCTAAAGAGAAAAACATATATGGTTTTGTTTACCAAATTTTACACTATTTAAAAAAAAAAACATCAATTAATATATAATTCTTAATAATCCCCAGGGTTCAGGGTAAGTTCTTTTTGTTACGAGAGTGTCAGAAATGGATAATTACTAAGCTTTACAAATACCGAAAAAATGTTAAATAAATTTGTTTATTTTTTCGTGTAGTATCTAGTTCCAGGAATGTCCGTAAGAGAGCAGCGTGCCTTTGTTTACTTTAAAAAACATGTGATTAAATGACTATTTTGTCTTCTTGAACTATTAAACGAAATGTTTGTATTACCTCGCTCCGTATGGTTCTTACTGGAATGAAGCTTTTTTATCTGGTGAGGTCCGTCTTGCGTTATAATTTCCTTACCGTCTGGCGCATTTTTCGATCGTCAATTAGAACTATGGCGAAACCAGGTTGAATCATCAGAAGGTTTTCTTTAACTGTTTATTAAGGAGTATAACCATTTAATTTTGATAAATCATGGATGATTATATAGTGGTCATGTTGCCTGTTAATTTTGTATTAATTTTCACTCCTCCAAAGTTCCAAAAAAGGTTATTTTTATTATAATTGTAGTAGCATCATTTCTTCAACTCTATGGTTTTATTTCAAAAATTTATTATTAACAATACTTGTTATTCTCGTCACTCTTAGTAACCCATAGTATTTTTATTATACAGGCAGTTTGTAATTATTATAAATTTATATTTTATTTACCGAAAAATAATTCTTTTTCATTCCGGTTTCTTTATCAATTTGGTTTACATAATAAGTTTTTGTTCATTTTCTTATGACCTTGTATATAAGTATTTGATAATTTTATTATCTTTAAATAAATTTATATATATTATTTATTAGTCTCTCATAGTATTCCTACACTGCACTACTTCCTGCTGCCATTTCCCTCATAGTATTATTTTAATTTTTTATTATCCTTTTATATTTAAAATTTTTTATGTTTTTTAAAACTAACCCTGGGTTATCCTATATTATAACACAAATATTTTAACAAATATAACATTAACTTATGTATAACAATTGGTTGTCCATACAATATAAATATTACAATAAATAAATAAAATACAGAATCAGTTAGTAGTATTATAGTCTACTCTCATAGTTTTATAATTCCCAAACCTACAGCACAATTCTGTAATAAGTTACCTTCACTTTCACCTTTTACCTCAATGGGTACACTATAACTCACTTTGCACCGTATATCACTCGAATTGTTTATCATTTTTAGTGATATACTTTAATTTAGAGCTAGTTATAGGTTACCCATTTCTGACCTTTATGTTCTTACATGATTTAATTTATTGGGACCGGGTTATGTAACGTTACAATATATATATATATACACACACACGAGTTCCGGAAACGTTTTCATCTCTGTATCTGATAACCATGGTTTTGATTTGGTTTCCCGTAGGTAGTGGCATGTTATTGATTGACCTTCAATCATAACCAAGACGTAAAAGAGTAAATCATTGATGCTACATTGGCAAGCGTTATAACTGTCAACATCTACGTAGAATCAACCTCGACCTCTCAGTTTCTTTGTGTAAGTATTTACATTTATTTTGCTTTATTAAAAATATCTCCTGAACGGTATTTTTCTAATTAATTAGTATTACTAATTATCCTCAGTGGGAAGATTTAAATACCAATTAAATTCAATGTAGAAATTTATTTTTACAGAGTATAACATAATTCCAACTTTGTCGTGTTTACTTGCTAAACTGGTACTTGTTATGTTCCGGACGAGGTCTTTCAGTGTTTCCACCATTTTCACGTTCTAAACCACGACCTTCAAGTCTTAGGTCGTGGTTTAGGACTTGCAAATGGTGGAAACATTGAGAGGCCTCATTCGGAACGTGACAAGTAGCAGTTTAGCAAGTAAACACAACAAAGTTGGAATTACAGAGACTGCTAATTCAAATAACAAGTTGCACTATAACATAATTGGAAAATCAATTTAATATTTTCAAATTAAGTAACACTGGGTTAAAAGCAAGGGCGTTTGTTAGAATCTACTTTATTCAAAACTTATATTAACGGAGGTCCAAAAACCATTGTCGTAACACGGGATTGTTATATATGACGATTATTTCTACACTGTACACCCTTCTGTTTGCGGATGATCACGTTATAGTGTATTTGACTAGCAGGTCTCTAATTACTGTACTCAAAAACTCCATGAAGAATATTTATCTTACGGCTTTCGACATGAATTAAATAAAGACAGCTGGTTATTGGAGATACAGGAGCCAATATTACAGAATATTTGTATATTATTAAATAAACAGTACTTATTTTTAACATTTTGTGGTGATATTATCTAAACATGACAGAAGTGATAAAGATAGCATCTGCAAAATAAAACAAAGAAAAATGGTGACAGGGAAACTGAATTGTTTACTTTATGGTCGCAAAGTAACCCACAAATCTGAAGAGATGACTTACTCTGACGTGTTAGAAAGTGTAGTCACCTGCAGCTTTGAAACTTTAGAGATAAATCAAAGTAATTCCCAAAGGTTCTAAGCAGTGGAAAAAGACATCAGAAGAAATTCTTATAGTGTGTCCAAACTTAAGTGAATTAGAAATAATGATATTATTAAGCATCTACATATTAAATATTGGTATGAAGAACCATACATGATTTCATGTTATAAGATTTATATTTAAAATCATTTTTGAAATGAACTATTTACATAAAAACTACTTCTTTCTTCAGCCTTAACCACAGTATTGTGGTCACTAACTTATACCACCTCACGTTAGCGCACTCGATTTTCACTGACGAGGGCAGTCGATGGCACTCCCGAAACGTCTGGATTTACAAAAAATACCCCACGACCAAACAGCCGGGGAAGAAATTTTAACAACAAACTACTTCTTTGTTGCCCATAACGTAGTACACATATACAAAAATTATCCCCTCCCTCTTCAACTATCAATTTAATTTCTAGAAATTTACCTCCTCCCACTTCAAGTACCCTTTTCATTTACAGATATTTCGTGTACCTTTCTACAGTGGAATATTATGAACTTCTTTTCAGGATAATTTATTTATTAAAATTAGGTACTTTACTCCTGTTAAAACATAAAACGTTGCTGGTAAACTACCCCTTTCTCTTAACCGATCTTCACCAAAATCAATAGACCTTGAGTCCACTACAACTCGGGTTGATATATAAAAAATTATTGGATTCTGTTGGAATTTGCGGCACACCGTAGTCCAAAGGATCTAAAGTAAAACCATTTTATTTGTATTTTATTTAGTAATTATTAAAACGTAAACATGGTTTGCCCTGAGAAGTAGGAGTAACTGCTGCCATTCTGAGCAAATTTAAAGAACAGCCGGCAAGACTTTGTTAACAATTATAATTGTCTTTTAAAAACATTTAATAAGGAGAATAAAGGATTCGAGTTCAATAACAACAGATAAAAGGTTTTCTTTTCTTTACTTAGTGGATAATTTTATGTATATGATATTATGTACAACATAGAAACGAATGTTAATTTTTTCATCAACTAGCATAGGTTGGTAACACTTCCGATAAGAAAAGTATGGCACCAGATTTGAATCTGCCTTACTGAGAATTAGGAGTCATAATATTATGTTAAATAAAAGATTAAAAAAGATAGAAATTTAGAAGGAAAAAGAAACCCTTCTGCTATATACGATATTACTTACCAATTTACCAATACATTTTATTTGAACATCTGATTGCAAATTGGCGCTCAACCAACATTACCCTGACAACATACTCATCCTTAAAATAACAAACAATAACCCGTATATTATAATTAGAATGGTTACAAATTTAATTAACCAACGTGTGGCAAAATAATACGTAAATAAGCGTGACATTACAGAATTGCCGCAACCAACGTGTGGCTTATAACCCGTATAAGATTTGTCTTGTTACAGAATTGACGCCAAAAACTTGGGGCTTAAATAAACGCAGTAATAAGTGTCTTGTTACAATATATACAGGTTTTCTACATAGCTTTTGGGCAGTTAACAACAGATCAAAGTTATTTTGTTTACAGCGCCTCTATGTAATAGAATACTTCGTGAAAGTTAATAAAGATAATACTACTTTTAGATTGCTAGAGAAAAAGTGTATTCATAGCCAACTGCAATGTCTAATTTATACCGTGCTTATTAATAGAAAACTAATTGAAACTTAAGCAATTTGGACTAAATTTTACATAAAACACAGGATAATTAAACTTTACATGTCACACTGGTTCTCCATATCCTATGGAAATGTTTTCATCTCTATAATTTCCAAATATTTATTATAGCAAGTCACTGAGTATTTGTAACTTAGAATACAACTCTATTACGATGCGTTGGTTTTCAGGTTTGCACGACTAAAAGAAACGCATTCCTGACAGCAGCTGTTAAGTAGATATTAACCTCGTACAGAGCCAATATATTGAACCACAGAACAATAATTCACTCACCAAGTCAATGAGTAGTTATATCCATGTTGGGCTTAATTTAGAGTGGTTGTGTGCATTTCGCAATAAACAACTATAATAACTAAAATCGTACAGTTCTGTGTGTGAGAGAGAGAGAGAGAGAGAGAGAGAGAGAGAGAGAGAGAGAGAGAGAGAGAGAGAGAGAGAGAGAGAGAGAGAGAGAGAGAGAGAGAGAGAGAGAGGGTCAACAAAGCATATTATTAAGAGACATTATAATGTTTTAGTAAACAGATTTTATAGTTACATTGAACTGATGAACTGGTAACAAAATTATTTCTTTTTATGTTCTGGTTTTTATGTGGCACAAACATGGTTATGTAGCAACTTTATGTTGTACTCAAATCGTCGTACAGTACCAATTAATCTGCTTTAGGAACTGTCTTGTTACAGCGTTCACGTACAATTTATATTAGTATTCCAACGAGGTAAACCCGCCTTATCAGTTGCACAGTTCTGGTTGTAGCCAAAATTCACCAAGTTCCCTACGCAAGTCCCACACAAAGTTACTCCCTTGATTTATACGTACAAGCTTAATACACAAATGTATCGTGTTAGTAAGGCAGTGGTGAAGTCTATTTCTGTCAGACAACAAAGTGTGGGCTATGCAAAACCCAGACCAGAATAGCTTGCTTTGAACGATAACGCAAACGAATTCAATGTGCTGTTATTTCACCACTGCAAAGCGTTATGATACACGTCACAGGATACCTATAAGAAGTATATTTGCCATAAATAGATATAATATTTACAGCGTATATTTAAAAGTTTGAACCACTGAATCAGTTTAAATATTTGGGATTTTGGATGGGAGAAAACAATAAAGAAATAAATGGAATAAGGAAAAGGATACAGGCCACAAATAGAAAGAACATATGCTTCGTTGACATTTATATTCAAGACAAGGAATGTCCACCATCAGTCCAAGGTCACATTATATAAAGTTATGATTAGACCGGTGATAACATATGGTAGCGAGACTTGAACTCTGAACAAACAAGCCGCTAACATAGTAAATACTTTTGAAAGAAGAATTTAGAGGAGAATATATGGACCAATCAAAGTAAACGGGATATGGAGAATGCGTCACAATGAGGAGCTACACAAGCTGTATAAAGAAAATGATCTGGCCACCACCATCCGACTGCATACATTGCAATGTGCAGGAACATCATTAGGATGGAAGACAACCGAATACCTGGGAAGGTACTGTTTAGTCAGATCATGGGTAGAAGGCCTATCGGAAGACCCAAGACACGCTGGATGACGCAGGTGGCGAGGGATGCTGATACTTTACTTAAAATAAACGATGGACATCGATCGCCAAGGTCACGGAGTAATGGAGGCGGATGATTACGGAGACTAAGGTTCGACTTCGAACTGTGACGCCATAGAAGAAGAAGAAGAAGAAGGATATTTAAAAGTAGTTATTAAATTATTCTTGTAATTATTAATAAGTTATATAAAGACAGTTAGCTTTATATATCCTTAAACAATACTGGAAACTAATGTATGCTCACGTTAAGACAATTCCATTAAACTTATTAATGAATAACACACACACACACACACACACACACACACACACACACACACACACACACACACACACACACACACACACACACACACACTTTATGTTGACCTCACACGCGTGGGTGCATACACATAAACAAGGAAAGATATGATTCAAGTTATCCGCGCTGTTTGGAATGGTCCATGGTTTATTGCCAAACCATACGTTTCAACAACTCCAATGTCTGCCATCATCAGTGGAATTTAAAAAAATCCTGAACGTAGGGTGCTCACGTCAGGCCCACAGTACTGAGGTAAAGGCTGAAGATGTCCTGCCAAGCTACCTCTACTTATAAATTCAACAAAGTACAATTTTTTAAAATTCCACTGATGATGGCAGCCATTGGAGCTATTGAAACGTTTGGTTTGGCAATAAACAATGGACCACGGTTAAACAGCCCGGATAACTTGAATCATACAACTGACCCCCATTTAGGGGGATTTCCTAAATTTTTGTAATGGTTAATTGCTTTTTCGGATGCCGTGTGGAACATATCAGCGGCCGGGCCAATCCAGGTTATTTTCTTTAAATTTATAAATTGTGTTTTGATAAAACTATACAGGCTGTTTACAGGCGTTTTAAATTTGTAAGTTGTATTTTCTTATTATTATGGCCAATTGCCTTTTAACTAATTTCGGTGGTTATTGTATTCTCATGAAACTATACAGGCTGTTTACAGGGATTTTAAATTTATAAATTGTATTATCTTATTATTGTGGCCAATTGCCTTTTAAATAATTTTGGGTGCCTATTGTATTTTCATAATACTATACAGGCTGTTCTCAAGACATGTTAAACTTATAAATTGTATTTTCTTATTATTATGGCCAATTGCCTTTTGAGTAATTTTGGGGGGTTATTGTATTTTGATGAAACTATACAGGTTGCCCATAGGCCCTGTAAATATATTTAGAATTGTACCTGTGATTTATATGTATCATGTATGTAAACTTATGTGTCATCGTCTGATAAAGTTTGTTATCTTGAAATAATAAATATTCAAGAAATTTATGAAATAAAATATAAGTATGTTATGAAATAAATAAATTATAAATATTCAAGAAATAATAATATAAATTTATGAAATAATAAAGGTTGTTATCTTGCTGGTTAATAGAGAGTATTAATTGCAAGTCCCGTCTCATTGGACCCAGCACACTTTATGCTTCCTTCTAGGCCTTCAGCCTATTCTTAAATATTAAGTAACCTTAAAAAAAAAAAATCCCACACAAATAAAAAGAGGGTTACAAATTTACAAATGGTAGCAGACAGTGGTTGAAAATCTATGGTTGAACACGTGGGTCCTTTTTGTGTGACGAGACTTGCAAACTTGGAAACAGTTTAGAAAAAAATAATTGTAACTTAGAGAAATTAAGAGGGACTTAGAAGCAAGGCACCATCATACATGTCTATGTTTTGTGTTATGTTCAATGTTTAGGTTAAGATTTGAATAGTGATTATTATTGTTGATGTATGATTTGTCAGCCTGTTTTGAATTTGTACAGAGAGTAAGGCCTTATAAACTGGGTCCCGCCACGAGTCATGCATGCACATTAGTTGGAATAATTTTTGGAGTCGTTTGAGACTTTTGAATTACCGGAGATCTGGGGCGTAGTGATGTTGAATAGACATTATTATTAATTGATATTAAAATAATATCGTGTTGGTTTGGCGGGATGCGGTATGGCCAGATCGGAAGTCGGTATTGTACGGCATACTGACGGATAGTTAATTGTTTGAAAATTTTTTTGGAATGGCAGTGTTGGTCTTTGGTGGCTGTTGCGTATGTATTTGTGAAATTTGACATGTTGTGACAGGTGTTAGGTGCTGTTGATTTTTATGTATTGTGTTAGTGTCAGATATTATTTGTCCTCTTGTGTGGTGTTAACGGGAGCTAGTTCGGGATAGTTGGTCTAGTCTTCGCAACGTTAGGGAGTCCGGGGCCACTTGAAGGAAATCAAGTTTTTCTGCTTCTGTAAGCTATGATTGTGTTAAGTGTTGCGGTGTGAATTGTGTAACTCTGGCGGGGCATGTGGTGGTTCTGATGCACTGATGGTTCGTACATAAGGGAAGGTGGAGATCGAGGCTTTAGCAAAGAGAGTTGGAGCCAGCGCCCGGACAAAGGTAGTCAAGGTAGGAACACAGAGACCCCTTCGAATCACGTCGTTCCTTACAAACTAAGGGGACCCCGTCAAAGATCGGAGGGTTCGGGACTGGAAAGATTCTAGCCTACACCTGTTGTTGGTGGACAAAAGAGACCACCAAGCGGGAGCCGCATAGGTTAGTGTTCTGACCTGAGGAAAAGCAGATAAATGGTCAATTTTGTGCGCATGGCCAGGCGGATGCGACACGAGAGAAAAGGAGATAATTTGGCTTGGACGCCGCGAGCCTTGGCAAGGGTTTCCGTCAGGTGGTTGTTGAAGCAAAGGCGCCAATCTAGCCGAACGCATAAATACTTCACCGACTCTTTGTAGGCGATGGGCCTCCCTTCCAGGGAGAGGGGCATCGTGAGATGGAATTACGAGTGAAGCATATCGCCTCGGATTTCTCCTTATTATTCGTCACCCGCCATTTCCGTAGCCAGTCCGGAAGCTGCTTCAACTGACGCTGCAGCTTTGTACTCGCAAGCGCGGGGACAGTGAACTGCAGTGATACATAGCGTCGTCAGCGAACAAAGACAACGTGACTCCGGGAAATACAGGCAGGTCGTTCGTGTACACAAGGTACAGAACGGGGCCGGGGACAGATCCCTGTGGAACGCCGGCGGCGACGGGTCGAACTGTAGAACAGGACTCGTAGACACTCACCCTGAATATTCGGTCGCTAAGATACGACCGGAAGAAAAACACTATGGATGATGGTATAGGGCAATTGGATAGTTTGAAGAGAAGACCTTCGTGCCAGGAATTTATCGAAGGCCTTGCTCACGTCCATCAGTACGGCGGCCGTAGCCGCTCGCCTGTTGGTGGCGTCCGACAAGTGCGTAATAACGCGGACCAATTGAAGTGTGGTCGAGTGCCTCCGAAACCCGAACTGTTCGATGTGGATGAAACCATCTAGCAGCGAGGAGATTCGAGCCAGCAGGAGACGCTCGCACACCTCCGAGATGACTGTCAAGAGAGAGAGTGGTTGATAGCTTGTGGGAAGCATTCGCGGCTTGCGAGGCTTCGGAATCATAACGATGTTGGCTGTTTTCCACAGGCGGGGAAAGTATTGTTGCCGGAGACAGGAGTTAAACAGTTCAAAAACGAGGTGAACGCCTGAGGCCGGTAGATTTTGTAGTGCAGCGGCCCCGATCCGCTCAGGACCGGGGGCGCGTCGGCGATTCAGTCGGCAGATAGATTAAACTAGTTCATCCCTGTCAAACGGGAGGGCTGGGACATCGAGAGGGTGAGAAAAATGTCCAGATAGGAAGTCTCGAAATTATGCCGAG
Source organism: Magicicada septendecula (assembly GCA_034769895.1). NCBI lineage: Eukaryota > Metazoa > Arthropoda > Insecta > Hemiptera > Cicadidae > Magicicada > Magicicada septendecula. Next base: position 543,331,591 of record CM068369.1, read on the forward strand.
TGGGTAGGGTCCGAAACGCGTTGATTAACAGTAAATTGCGCCTCCATGCAGTCGGCGAATACCTCGCCCTTGCCTTCTGCCAAAGACACAACCCCGTTCAGAGATTCAAGCGGGTTGCGAGTTCTCTTCTCGCGGTCAGTCTACTCGCCGCTCTCCAGATGGAGGCGTGGTCAACTTCAAGAGACTCAAGATAGGGGTCCCATCGATCAGAGTTTACGTCCCGCAGTAGCTATTGGACATAAAGAGACTAGGCCTGAAAACGCCTTTTGACGCCGGGGTCACGGGTTCTTTGCCAACTGCGGCGGAGCTTGCGCCGTAGCCAGATGGCGTGGAGAGCTTCCGGAGGAAGGGCCAAGCGTGGATGGTTCACCTCGAGAGCATACGTGTGTCGATCCATGACACCTTGAACCAACTCCTGAAGATGAGTGGCTCGGAGCTCCAAATCGTCACGATCGGGTCCGGGGGATGCGATGGAAACCGCCGTGAGAGCTCGTCATGGTAGGAGCGCCAGTTGACTCTCCTAACAATCTGAGCGGGAAGTCGGGGTGAAGCCGACATCTCACGGGCAGTTATAAAAAGGGGATTGTGATCGGACGAGATGTCCGAGACTGACGAGATCTGGATGTGATGGTCACGTCCTTGTCAATGACAGTGTCAAGGACGTCCTGTCGATGACCGGAAAAGGGGAAGTGGGTAGGGTCTTCTGGGCCGATGACCGGAAAAGGGGAAGTGGGTAGGGTCTTCAGGGCCGATGACTTGAAGTACCGGGTCGGAGACGAACCGGTACAGAGATTTTCCGTAGGCGTTGGCTACTCTGCTGTTCCAAGAGGGGTGCTTGGCATTTAAGTCGCCGGCTACAATGGTTGGTAGTGGGTTATCGAGGAGAGCGTCCCACTCCTCGGGTAGTGGAGGTATCCGCAGGCCAGACCGGAGATACGCCGCAACAACGCGCAACTCCGATCCGCCTGCGTCTATCGCCACCGCACAACCTTCAACAAGAGATGTATCTAAAGGGGGTAGTGGTCTGCGGGATATCCGCCTGTGGACTAAGACGGCTGTCCCCCCCCCCCAATCGAGGGGCGACAACCAGGCCGCTGGGGACGATCCTGACGAAAACAGATGTTACATAGCAGGGTGAAGGTATGCCAGCGAGCCAGATGAGTCTCGCAAAGGAGGACGACATCAGCGTCGTACTCCGTTACGAAAGTCATCAGTTCAGATCGCTGTGGGATTTACCAGTTCTTTAATTTATTTTTAATTAAAGAAGCAATTACTTTTCTAAATTTATTTAAAAAAGGAAATCAACAATTCAAACTGTTTCCATAGTAACATATGGGAATTAATTTTTGTCAAAACAATATTTTTATCTTTTTAAACACATCGAGGTAAGACGGACGTATTTTCTTCTGATTAATTAAATAATGCATTTATATATTATTCTAGGTATTTATTTACTCATAATATGTAGTACATTTTATCTTCACCATGTGAGCATTTAATTTTTATAATTTTAGGGGTTTCATTATTAATATTCAACATAAGTTAACGAATATCTATTATGTAGGCTTACATGAAGTCCAAGCTATTCAAGAGCAGATAATCTACCACATATTATAGTAAAAGATATATATGGTGCCATTAAAATTTATTTACTAAAGTTACGACTAACATAATGTATTTTTACTTTTGCATTTATCTAAATAAAACTAATACATTACTTGTAATTACTTCGCTGTATATTCGCTTTGTTACCCATAAAAGTTTATTGGTTTTTCAAACATCTCAAGTTATGTCTTAATGACAGGGGTAATTATATCTTTATTAGGTTAATCATTTTTATCCTATTATAATTTTTATAATTTAAAAAACATTTTTCTTTAGTTCAAGTTAATTATATACTTTCTTTAATAACTATTGCATGACTTTGCTTTTTCTGGTTAAAGAAAATAGGTTTCAAAAGCCAGTAAAGAAAATTTTTTTGTGCTCTACATACAAAACATTGAACCAGTGCATTCAAATCGATGCCTACGTTACATTATATATATATATATATACTTTATGCTTTTTAATTTTTGCTGGCCAATGAATAATGATAAGATTAATAAGATTGTCTATTTGATTTAATTGACTCATGTTTCAAATCAGTGTTTCCCAATTTCTTGTGTCCAGGTCTTTATTGAAAAGTTGTGTTATTTGTTTTTCTTAATGCTATTATTTTACCTTTTCAAGCCTTTTTTATTGTTTCAATTAAGTACTAGTTTATAATTTGCTATTATTACACTTAGTGTGTAATTCGAATTTTAATAACTTCTCTTACAAAATAAAATTAACCATTCTGTTTTAACCTCAAACTGAAAGAATTTATTTATTAAAAATAGCTTTTCAATATATAATACTTTAACGGTTTAATGTTTACATGGAAGGGCTTGTGTATTAACTAAATCACAATGCAATGTCTTATATCAAACAGTATGCCTTAACATATTTAGTATTTGTTGGTATATTACGCTTAGTGCTGGCTGTTGGTAACACGAAAGCATAGTTTATTCATGTAAATAAATTTTTCCAAAGTAATCATAATTGCATTAAGATTAGAAATTATTTATGTCGACTAAAGTCTATTACAGTATGTGGTACATAAGTTGTCTCATATTCGGAATTCGATAAACACAACTGGTCTCCTAATTTCTCCTGCTTTATTAATGCGTACTAATGAATAGGGTAACTAGTTTTAATATACTTCTGAACTGGAAACATCGTGAGTATTACAGTTACTTCTCTTTTCTGTAGAAATAATTTGTTGTCTTGCCTATCTAGTCATTGACACTAATTCCTATGGTTTAACTCTAGGTTTTATTTTTCTTAGATTAGACTCAGTCCAGCCACTGAAGTTGCTTCAAACTTTCAGGGGCAAAACGTTTGCTACTAGAAAAATAAAGTATTTGTATTAAACCGTTAAGCTGATTTGTTATCGAAAGTGAACATTACGAAAGCTTTCGATCGAGACTAATTCTGTTTGATTCAAAATTATTGGTGACTTTGTATCTGTTAATGTAGCTAATATAGTTAATGTAGCTGTGTACTGTAGCTGGTGAAGCTGTCTGTTGTTTTAATGAATGCACAGACTACGTTAAGGAGGACTACTTTAGTATTAGCCACACTTTTGTTTTGTTTTAATAGCGTTTTTTGTTCTTTTTCCTATATAGCTATTTATCCAGTACGATGGGTTTTTTTAAGAAGGTTTGCCGATGTAAGTGATTATAATTTCTACTATATATTTACCTAACTTAAGTTGCAAAACGTGCAGGGCCTGAAATTATAATGAGTATATAAATAATTGTGGCTTGCATTTGTCTATACTATTTTGATTTATGCACGTACATTTATTGATAAAACATACACAGAGCTCTCTCTCACACACACACACACACACACACACACACACACACACACACACACACACACACACGTAACCGTACATTTATAATTCAGTAAATATTGTAGTATATTTTCTCGATACTAGAGTTTAACAAGACTTATATTTACATTAGTACAACATACATATTTAATAATAATGATATATTATATAGGCTATTTGTTTTACAAGCTTTGATTCTTACAAGAACTCCTAACATCTGTGGAAATATCCATAAAAGTGAAGGATTATAAAAAGAAAGGTTATCCTCTTGAGGTATTAGAAAACAATAGCTATTACCACATCATATATGCAACTAAAATATATATACATTTTTTCCTTCAGACAAACACGTGATGAACTCTAGGAATGTGTTTGCCTGATTGCGTGCGTGTTTCTTTGTGTGTATGTTTTGTACCTCAAAGAGTCTAATTAAATAATTTAATGTGTTTTAATATTTTTATTGTTTTTAGACCTACTCTGCTGCACTTGCCTAAAAGGCAAGCAGAAAGAGAAGAAGGAAAGAGGTGAGTGTCTCTAATACAATACATATTTTAATTTAAGTTATAAGTTATAACAAAATTAAAGTTAGTTCACATAATAATTTATTTAATGTACCTTGTACGTGTTTGATTATTGTGTACATAGCAATAGGGATTTGCTATTCACATTTGGGAATAAAAAGAAAATTTTCTGTATACTTCAAAGAATGTTTTCTTATTCTTTACATTTTTTCATGACAGGACCTTCTATATTTGTTTGTTTTGAGTAAGACAAGAACTGAAGTAATTAGTGCTTATACTCTTGACTGAAACATATCCCCTGCCCGTGCCAAGGATGTGTATGGTAAATTGCACTTCTGCTACCCAAGTAGCTGCTACTTTCAGGGGATCTGCGAACCATGAATTTTTACTCCCGTTTTCATACAGATTGCTTATAGTTATCATATCTACCTGTTTTCCAATCTTAATGTGCAAATGAACTACGTGGCTAGTTTACTACAGTTCATGTTTATCTGTACAACTTTAACCATTTCAAGTGCCCTCTGGAACACAGAATGCTTCCATGTGTTTACACTTTACTTCTAATCCACGGTCCGTAAATAGAATACAATGTGAGGCATCAAGGTATACTTTTGTTCTGTGCCTGCTTAAAGTAAGCGCCTATCCCGTCTTTTCCTTTGCATATTTCCTCGAAAAGTCCAAAGTTATGATACATAAAGCAACGTCGTACTTTCATTTTCTTTCGACCTCTACAGTTCATACACCCTATTTCTATTCTCGCTGTGTATAGAACACTGACCTCGATGGATTCCAACACAACACCAAAAAGTAAGTATAAATAGAAAGTTTATTAAAATAAATGTAAAATGGTTAAATATTGAGCTGTGTTTATAGATATAACGTATTTATTACAAAGTTAAACTTAAAAACGATTTCACTAATTTGAATTAATGTAGGCTTATATAAAGGCAATTATTTTAATCTGTTTTAACACAGAATTTTAGTTTATGTGGAAAATTACAGCAGGTTGTTTTAACCTTAATTTGGAACCGTAAACAGTTTTTGTAGTTCTAAATGTTAAGTTATTACCATTCACCATTTGGAATGTCTCTTAATTCTTTAAAATAAAAGACCACTCTGTTTTACAACAACTTGTGCGTATATATAATGCTTTTGTTAATTTTAGCAGATACCGTGGATAGGACTCCACACCCCGTCGACGTCGGCTTGGTGCCACTTGAGTACAGACCAGTGCACCTGACAACCGAGGTACGTACGTTAATGAATCTTTCACGGTTTCTAATCTAGTGTTTATAAATACACCGTTCCACTTATTCTATAAGTGATTGAATTTTCTATATTTTCTATTTTCTTTATTATTGTTTTCATACATTATTTTTGCTTTCCTCTTGTCTATGTCTCTGTCAATTAACGGATACCTGTGTCAATATTTCATCCGTTAGTATCATTTCTAAAGTATAAGCTATAGTTTTAACTTGCAATTCACTTTGTTCATTCATTAAAACTTGTTTTTAATCCAAATTTTACTCACTTAATATTATGTAATATTACAGGATCACAATAACACCTTTCTCCTTATTTAGGATACTGCTTAATTTTTGCATGGTTTTGTCTGTAAGGTCTTTTTTTAATTTTGTGTTGCATAAATCTTTACGTGTCTTGCATAGCGCAGTATTGAACGATATAGGCTTATTTAAAGCTGTTTCATATTTTAAAACTTACCTTCTACAAATCCTAATTTAATTATCTTCATAATGTCTCATAATGAATTAATATAACAATTTTAAGCCTCCACTATTAATTTATCTGCCGTCCAGTTTTCTGTTGTGCCTGTAATCATAATCTTGAGAACATCGTCATTAATGTTAACTCTTTACATTCCTACATTATAATACAGTTTTATTCCTGACACAGTAAGATCTCAGTATACATTTTCCTTTAATTAGTATGTTTAGCTATCTAGAAACGAATTTGTTAAGCTACTGTGCTATGTCAAAAACTCAGTAGGAACATTGGAGGTTAAAATTTATAGAATTGTTTTGTTAAAATTGATAAAATTACATTTTCTAAAGTCGCAAGAACAGAACAGTTTGCGTTAAAATTTAATATATTCCAGTTGTATGCAACCTACAGTCATTCAGTAACAGCTTCTGCATAATCTTTTGGATTGTTTATTAAATTGATTAGGCGTACATTATATTAAGTATATGATTCTTGGTAAAGTACATACATCAGCTTATAAAAGTTTTGTTTGTGAAGGTTCTGTAAAACTTTGTGTACAATTCCAGTTTGTTTTGGAACTCATAAGTCTAATTCAACCCCATACGCTGTTATTATAAGGACAAGAGTTATAGGGTAAACCCACTAAACTCAGCAGCATCACCTGATTTATATATAAGGCCTATATTATTAAAACCATTTTAGTTTACAGTATTTTAACTGCAATTGTTTTAATATTAGTACAACATTATGTTGTAATACTGAGACATCTCATTAGCAAATTTACCGAGTTTTAAGAAAGCCAGACAGTACTATTGTTTATATAATATAATGTAATGTAATTAAATAATATAATATTATATATTTAAAACCTTTTCTATTATATAATATAAGAATATAATGTATATAATATATAATGTCATATAATATTATATAATATAATATAACTTAAGTTATATTTCTCAGTTGTTACCTATATCGAATTTTAGTTTATTATGATCATTTCTTCTTTAGTAACATAATTTTACAGTAGGTGTTCTTTTTATAAAAGGATTAATTTCATATTTCATTCTTATTTTAGTTGTGAAAAGGTGAAATTTGAAAACTTTGTAAAACGTTATGCCCGTTAAAACATTTGTGATTGTACATAAAACTTAATGGTAAATTAAAATATTAATTACTGAATGTTACTGCGGTTTAAACTTTAATATAACTTAAAATAGAACATAAAATTACATTATTTGGCAGTAGCATACGTTAGATGTGTGTGTGTGTGTCCTGTATTTTTTGTGTTTTGGTAACTAATTGTCTCTGCAGAATTAAGTTGCATGTGTGTAATAATAACGATTATTTAACAGTATTATTTTGACTGATATTATTACCTTATTGTTTCAGATAAGAACTGAAATACGGTTCGACGGCTTCGAAACACTGGTAAGTTGTGTTTGTGAGTTTAATGGAAACATGTTTTAGCTATTTTAGACAAGAACCTACAATAGTTCCTAGAATAATAACTCTTTAACTGCAACAACCTCTTTAAAGTTCTTAAAATATGTTAATAATAGAAATAAAGTGTTGAGCTTGATGCTGATGGTTGTACTGGTTACTGGTGGCCAACAAGACAGCACTGCAGGACTGTTTAAAAGATAGTCCTTATTTTTAACAATAATGCTGCAACCAATGCAACCAAGTGAATCGAACCAATTCAACAAACGTTTAGAAAGAAGCAAATATTTGCTGTAAAGGACTAGAACTGAACTACTTGTTAATTTTGGTTCTTTCTTAGATTACGGTATCAAAAATTTGAAAGTCAGAATATTTTTATAGAGAATACAGGACTTTCAGTAAAATCCACACAAATGATTTATGCTGTTACTTAAAATGTCATAGACAGGTTAAATTTCGATTATGTGGGAGACGTTCATGATCTTTCATATGTCATGGACCTTGGTGACTTGTCAACAAGCCTTTGTTCAACTTTAATCTCTGTTCAATAGGAATTACTAAAGCCTTCAATTGTTACGATGCTGCTTGAAAATGCAAAACAAACCTGTCAAATTACAAGCAGTTTGGCTTTGACAATATAATCGTTACTCTGTAGAAACCTAAACCAACTTTTAACAACAGTTAAATTTTGATCTCAATAGTACCGACTATTACATTTATTTGTTAATCTGATAGGGAAAATATCAAATTGAAAATCATAATCTAATTAAAATATTACGTAGAGATTTTATTTTTTTTATCATCATATAATTTACTTTCACTGTTTATTACCATAAATATTGAAAGCTCACTTAAAAATCATAATTAATTAAACAGGAGAGCGGCTGTATTTTGCTTTGTGTATGTGCGTATGTGTGGTGTGTGTGGGGGCATTAGTGTTTAAGATGATAAATTGATACTCAGTAATTAATAGTAGATGCTCATTCCTAATTGATAAATAAATATTTGAATGTGGTTTAGTGCTGTATTATGGAAATAGAAAAATACTGGCACTTTCAGTACATACAAACATAATTCGTAAGTTATTAAGAAATATTAAAATGATGTAAACTTTATTTTGTGTGCTCTAAAAATACTGTTAAAATTATAAATGAAATATTGAAAGTTATTATTTTATAAAACAGATAAATGGGGGTGCTCGCTCATGTGTAAATAGAAAATCCTAAATCCTATATTTTTAGAGTATATTTGCTGTTATTTACTACTGTTTCATATTACAATGTTCCTCTCAACACAAAGCAAATAATTATTAAAAATAAAAGTATTGGTCCACATTAACACACCACACTTGTATGCATACTTTTGCTAGCTAACGCTGTCGTGTTGTTATCGATATTTATGTACACAAAGATCTGTTCCAACCGTTACATTGGCTTGTCGTTAGAACAGCAACCGGATAAGCAGTAGTCTACAGTTTGCTAGTTGAACCTCTATCTCCAGTTAAATAAAATTATAACAAAAAATATCAATATAATTTGTTTACTCAAATTTTATTACGCTACAATTTAATCCCTTATTTGAACATTCCTCTTCAAGGTAGACTGCAAATAATATATATTTGTTTTTGTGTGCTTGAAGGGAATTCTAGGTACGCGAAAATAGTCATTGTGCATACATTCTTAGAATTTTGGTTCTGCTCCTGAAGTTCCAATTTCTACAAAGAGAGACTGATTCTGTATATGTTTCTACATATTCTGTATACTGAATACTAAAGTGATATACTTTAATTTTTTACTTCTAAAGTAAATGTAGTAACAGTAAAATATATAGGCTCTCTGTTTATTTTTCAGTTCTGCACAGACGTGTGGAAGGTGGAGTACTATGTCCACCACGTCACTGGGTTCACCATCGTCAGACGACATGAAAAAACTTATATGACGGCCGTCTACACGGCAGATGTAAGTTGACAACGTAATACAGAATTCATTAAAAAACTTAATAAGATACAAAATTTTTTACTAGTTTTTGTTACTTAAACGCTAGAAGCTACATTAGCAATGCAGTATTAGATTTGACTTTTGTTCAGAAGCAATTTCACTGTTTCTTACTTACTGAATCTGGTGACATTAAGAAGAATAGCATGACACTTATTCAATTTGTAGCATTTGAAGTACACATTTCTCAGGATCAGTATAGTAAAACAGATTTATTTGTAGTATATTTTGTAAATATTTTGTGACTAGAATTTCCAAAAACGCTTTCAAACCTTATTTTCTTCAGGTTCATGTATTTTAATATCATAATTATAATTTATTTAAACATCAATATTAACATAACCGTAAGTGTTTATTTTGTTTTTGATGAAACGGACGTTACACAATATACCTGTTTCATTTGTTTGGCCATCAAATTCATAAGTTATATTCTGAGAAATTTGAAATTTTGTACAAACATTGGACTAAATGTGTATTATAAATTACTATCATTCAGAAAGTTAGATTTTTATTGAAAAAGTAGTCGCCTGTTAGTTACTATAACGTGTAGAGGTAAATTTGAAAGTAGGCTCGCCGACGAACGGATACATGCAGCGGGTGCGCAGGCGCATACTATTTGTGCCATGGGTTAAAATAATATTTATGATTACGTACTTGGGCTATTAATTTAAATATTTATTGAAATTTTAGAATTTTTTTCAATAGTATATTCACAGGTATATTCAATAGTAATAAAAATTCTCTTTTGGGGAATTTAAAATAAAATTAATCTCTATTTATGAAATTAAATCTTTTAATATTTAAAACTAACAAATTGTATGTGTTTACTAAGCACAAAATCTACTAATTTGTAGATATTGTTATATATTAATCTATTAACAATAGATTAAGCTATCTTGCATCTGTCAAAATGATTTGGTGTAGTTTATAATATTTTTAAATTTTGTGTCTTCTCTCATAAATATCGTTCCATACAGTGTTAATTTATAACTTCTTTTTCAGCTCTTCCCTGGATGCACACCAGAACAAGGTGTAGTCGTTGGCTACATCTTCTAAGCATCTTCTTTACTGCAGGGGGAGCCCAAATTCCACCTCAGGGCTCCCGTCCCTGCCGATGTGGTCCCACCTTGCCGGGGTGGCAGGGCTTACGGAAAAATTTAACCAACCAAGAGGACCACATCGATTAAATCAAGTTACCCAACCCACCTAGTTAGCTGACGCATTATTCAAAACGACTCGTCACATTATTAACAAGACGGAACACTATAGATGTGGATGTCAAACTGACAACTGTGAGATTTCTTTAAGAACACTCAGAAAATTTGTGCTCCGACTAAACATTTGTGTAATCTGATCCATAAATAATTGTTGACAGTTTTCCGACGGTACCACATGATAAGACAATCGAAGGTTTGAAGCTTCTCACGGACGTTCAACACAACACCAATTCTGAGGAAAAGATTAGAAGATTTGAGAGTTAGAAAAAGGAGTGGACTAAGTGACTAGTACCGCAATTATTGTACTGTTTCTTCAAAGTGCAAAATATGAAGGAGACTCAAAAATTGGAAAGATTCTCATATAAAGTTCAAAGCTTGAGAACTTTATAAAGAATGTGTGTACCAGAGAACTTCTTAAGATTAAGTGCGACCGTCAGCAAGTGCCTGAATTGTACCGAAAATGTATGTATTTAGTTTTGACGATATGAAATAAACGGAGCTAAAAAATTTTAAAACTTTGTGTCTTTGTTATGTTTGTTGTTCAAGATTAGTTTACTATTTACCCGTAATATAATTCAAGTTACGTATAGTTTGCGTGTAAAACTTAATTTACAAGCGTATTTGTAAATTAACCTCTGATTGGCAATTAAAAGCAAACAAAAATAGGCAAGAAGATTTTATTAGGTACAAAAGTTGCATGCATGTTTGTTGATATTTACAGATAATCTCCATCTACTTACAGGTACTTATTACACCGTTGCACAGCTTTTTCAGACTTTGTCGCGAATCGCTGTCAAAAGTTATATCTACTAATGAGTTTCTCATTTGTGTCAAAGCGCTGAGTACCCAACCAGACTCATCTAGGTTAAGTTGCATTACATTATCTTATCATCTAGGTGACACGATGGCAACTCTTTCCGGATTAATTTTGGCGGTGTGCCGTTCTCGATTTTCCCATTAACAGGTGAAATGACTGCAAAAATACACGCTTGATCATCCGCTATTGGAGTCGCTGTGTGAACTCAAGTTGAAGCTTTTCAAGTACGCAGAGTCTGCTCTCTTGCCCGTACCGACGAGTCACCGACAAACGGAGTCGACCCCCTTATCTATGAATGGGCGAATTGGCGCCACCTTTCATCCGACAGTGATTGACCGGGGCAACCTCCCTCCGTCTACATCGGGCCACTTGAAGGACGGTCCTGCATGACACAAGCAGCTCCGGACAGTTTCTCTACCTCTTTTTCATCATCCGATGACGCCGTCCACCAGTTTGAGGCACAGTCTCAAATGTATCCAGGACACGGTGGTACGTTTTAACGAATACTAGGACGCACCTTTCAGTTGGCTGGAGAGACATTGACAGGATTCATGTTTCGTCGGCTATAACTCGACCGTCGGTTACAAACAGAGAATTTCGACGACCGTAATCATATTGTTTGGTCGTATAATTTGTTTCAACGTATAGTTTGAAGAGTACTTTTTATCCACAGTAACTAAGAAATATGTTATCAATTGAAAGTTATGTGGGCCTACTAGTACGAGCGCGCCCGCGTGTGTGTCTATCGGTAGTTTTCATGCGCCAGTATTCCAGTCACTGAAATTTGAAACCCTGTAATACAAAACACACACCAAAACAAATATAAAACGATTATACTTACAAAACACCATACTGTAGTCCAAGGTGACATCACACTATATAAGTAAAACACTAATAAAATTCTGCAATAACTTGTAGCCCTTCAGTGAAAACGCCTTCAAAGCGCTGAATGCAATATCGTCACACACGAAATCTGGTAAAAGTGTAGGGCATTTAAATGCTGAAAATTAAATCTGGGGTGGCCATTAGTAACATACTTTGAAAAATGAGGTGTAGTGGTTAACTACAAGACTAAAAACAAAAGAAAGGCCATTACAAAATTGGATGTAAGTTATCCTTTATGTAATGAATATGAGGAGTTACGGGGAAAACAAGAAGATTGATAAAAGTAAATGATCGGTAAAACATTGTTTTAGAAATTAAGATATTGAAAATTGGGTAACTACGCCCTCCATAATACAATAACACATGCAGGTAGGAGCAATTAATTAGGGTGGCCAATGACAGATATCGATAAAATGTGTAATTGTTCGTTACACAGTAAAGAACGTTTTGGATTGTCACGGAACAGGTGGCAATACACTTGTAAAAAACAGACAAACATTTGGACAAAACTTAGAATAAAGTAATAAAGGATGAGAAAAGGCAAGAACTAGCGGTTTCCAAACCCAGGAGACTCCTCACTTACACACACTGTAAAGTATTCATTGGATTAGAGTTAGTGATTAGTGGTAATTTGTGACGTGCAAACGTGTAAATTATGGAAGCATCCGTACTTTTTGACATGATAATGTCTTTTGGCTGGCCATCATTTGAAAATTTCTGTAACGCTGTAAACTGTAACGCATCACGCTGCATGACGTCATTCTTGCGTGACGTCATTGGGATTGTTGTAAATAAACGTTTGTTTTGATACGTCGCAATATATATAATGTGTTAAAAATAATATCACTGCAAACAATTAAACCAGATTTATAAAGCGTCCTGAAAGTTTAAAATCAAGTGTTAGCGCAATTTACCAGCCGGGAATCGTTAACTAAAACCGCGACCGCTAACATGCTAACGTCGCAGATTAAAGACCTAACAAGCAAACAACACTGCATAGCTGTAGATAGGTTATTGGGGTTATTGTCTCTAGTTAATGGTTGTCTTCGTATGTGATTCAGCTAACGATCTATTCATTAAAATATTTGTCATCGTAAATGCAAATCTACTGTTCTTTATATTTAATTACTCACCGCAGAAATGTGAAGTATAACACAGATACATAATGTCATTGGGATTGTTGTAAATAAAGGTTTGTTTTGTGTTGTTGTGAAATACACTGCTGCTGGTATATAGTAACCATAACGTGGCGACTGATTAAAACAGCGTTCGACAATGGATAGCAGCGACGAGAAGGCTCAGATCAAGAAACGACAAAATGCCGAGCGAGCAAGAAAGTATCGGGAACGAAATCAGCTCGAGAAGGAACAGCAACGAGCGGTTGCTGTCGGCGGTGAAGCTTCAATACCAGCGGCCCCAGCGCAACAAAAACGAAAACAAGATGACTTGTTGAGCGAAGAATTGAACGAGTACTTAATAAATACACCGTTCGCGTCGACGATGACTGAGCAGGAGAAAATCGATTCATTCTACAACATAAAACTGGCAGACAAGCGAAGGAAGGCCAACGAACGAGTAAAACGTTGTAGATTGAATAAGAAAAAATTCAAGTACCGTCTGCCTAGTGGCAAAAGCTAAAGAGCATGATAATGTCTTTCGGCCGCCAGCTAAACGCAACATTATTATGGTTACTGACTGACTGATTGTTTCCTTTCTGCAAATGTTGCGTTTAGCTGGCGGCCGAAAGACATTATCATGCTCTTTAGCTTTTGCCACTAGGCAGACGGTACTTGAATTTTTTGTAAATCGAAAGCATACTAATTCCTTAAGTTCTATGAATTCATTGCTCGATGGTGAAATCCAATTAGCAGAAGGCTTACTTATGCGTATGAGGTCACGTTATAATGACGGTGGAACAATAGTCGTAAGCTCCACCCTCAGTTTATGTTTGCTAAGCACGCTAGAAAGTAAAAATAAATTTATTGCATCGAGTAAAACCCACAAAACACGCAACATTGCTATTTTTCATAACACATCGCCTAACCTTTTCCACATCGCATTAACGTGAGGTGAGTACGGAAAGGACAGCACTTTGCGTTGTTGAGTAACCGCCGACTAACAGAATTATAGACGCTATATATCATGTCAAATTCCAGTAGCTAATACTAGTAAGTTTTAGTTAATTCTATGACTAAATCTGTGACACGCCTATAATACACAGCACATATTTTGGCACTATTCTAGCCTTCAATAAAACAAAAATAATTCAAACATGTAAGTAGGAATTAGTGTATATACGTAGAAGGATGCTTTATTAAACTATTTGGCTAAGGGACACATTTGTCATGGAAACTAAAAACTTTAATTACTTAGTACATTAATAAGTATCGATTTAGTAACTACAAGGTGACCCAACCAAACAGCTCTTCAATACTAGATAACGTATTGTCTCATATCTATACCATATATCCAGACTTTCACGTAGTGCTGTCAGCGCCTGCTATGTTCTACTGTTATTTAGCAAAATGTAGCAAACGTTTGTAACGTTAAAATTATTGCCAAGTGCCATTTACTGCAACTCCAATATGAATACAGAAATTTTATTGTGCGTGTACCGCGCATTAGTGCTACTGATAATGGATTACGGATGTGCAGTGTACTCTACAGACAAGATGTTGTGCTTGAAAAAGCTAGATCCTGTACACAGTGCTGAGTTGCGGTATGTCACATAGACATCCCTCGCTAGCCCAGCATAAAGCTTATATTGTAAAGCAGGAATGACACCATTACATCTCAAACGTCAATTTCTGTTGCTAAGATATGTGGCTAAAATTACGGTTTGAGATATGTACTCCCGAGCCACATAAACCACATTGATTTCGAACAACAGACTTGGAACCGCCTTTCCTCCGTCATCCCTGCCCTCGAAGTATTCGTGTAGGTATTGAATAAAAGAAGAAGCTGACACTGCAACGAGAAACGCTGCATATTTTCCAGAAATCGGTGGAATATTAATAGTAAAAATAACGGTGATGTTGTTTGAACATTGTGATCTGGAATTAGTTCACAATAACAAAAAAGATTTAGTTTTGCTACAAATTAGGTTAATATTTTGTTGTCACCCTGTGATAAGTTACTAATTTGCACAACCCGTTACCTGTAAGACAAGCATAGTATATACATGTTTTGCGTACGTGTTAAGCAAATTATGTTTTAATCATACGCGATGTTAAGTTGTGCCGTGGTTATATTGAAAGGTAAACACCACGGCCAGTTTAATTGTATTTTCCGTGCGTTCGGTGCATTATCACTGCATGTTACGATGCCCGCTTTGATATCGAGATTCAGTCGTTCGCGGCGACCTTGAGTGGTGACGTCATTTGGCTGGCAGTGGCGTCCGCTTGTCAACAAGATTTAGTCAGCTATGTTTGAGTTTTTATAAGTTAGCGCAGCGTCCTCATCGGTCTCTTTTCTCTTTCAACTTTGGTGCGGCATGGATTGTGACGGCGTAACGTGTGATACCACTATGCCTAGATAATTCTGTAAAGAGCTTCACGTTTCCCCGTTTTAGTCGGGTGGAAAGGGGTGCACGTGATGGGCACTCTACTTCTTCGCCCATCCGCAGAGCCTGCGTAAGAAGCCCCAACTCCGTCACGCCATCAGACATGCTCTTTACACACCACCGAAAATGCAGGAACATACTTAGTGCCATCCGAATGATCAGGTGTGAACTTTCCTTTATTTTATAAACATCACACACGAAGTGCTTCGCAGGTTATCGAGTAACACACGCTGAAACCTATTGCTAGAAATTAGACTCATGCTTCAGTGTTAACATTACTGAACATGTTTTGTGAAGACATGCTAAAGTGTGGACACTGCTGACTGTGTTATAAAAAACTTATAAGTATTTGTGTTTTGAATTTGCATAGAGTCAAGGGCTGCCTTTGTATTATCTAAATATTCAATTCTTTTACTGCAAAAGAGAAGACCGAATTTAAAATTCTTTCTGACAAAATCCAGACTTTAAGAAAATGTAATACTCGGAGAGTAGTTGCATCTGCCTGTCATATGACCTGTAATCCTGCACGTTCCCATTCTTTCTCTTATGCTAAATTTAAAGGTCCCGTTGTTTTAGTTATTTTTTTGCTTCAGCTTAACTATTCAATTTATCATAGTTCTATACTATTCCTGTATTTAATTAACTTAATAAAAAAAGAAGCAACATATTTTAATATTTAATTAACAACTAATTTACTACATATTTAATATTAAGTAACAAACTTAAACCTCGGTTTACTGTGATCACTGGTTTCAATTTAATGCGATTAATCCTAGTGATGGGGAACAGGTAGATGAAAGTACTGCTACACACTTAAGGAATTAGTTTTCTTTGAATTTAATTATTATCGTATCATCTAATGATCATGGATTGTCTGCTCCAGATACTTATAATTATCATATGTTAATGAATGGTTCCTGCATTACTAATGCAATACAAACAATTCTTTTGAAAGTAAAATACAGAAGTACAAGTTTATAATAAAAATAATAAATTCAGTAGGTTGGCATGCCATTATTCAATTGTTTGAAATACTTTGATATATTCTTGTTGTAATTAAACCACCATGTAACTTTAAAGAGAGATCTGAATGGATGTTAAGGATTAAGGAAAACTCAAACAAAGATGACTGTAAAACCAATTGTTTAAAATTCAGAAAAAAACATAAATAAAATCTTGTTATTGTTGATCAAGTGTTTTCTTGCAAGACCTGTCACTATGGGCTCAGCACATTTTATTTCCATCTATGGCACGTGCCTAGTCTTAAATATTAAGTTACGCCTTCCCAGAAAAAATATCGGTATGGAGAACCATACATGACTTCCATATTCTAAGACTTATAATCTGAAATATGCTTGCCTGCCAAGCACGATATATTTTCTAATATATACATAATTTACATTGAAATGAAAAAATTATAATTTTATTGCCTGACAAAAAAATTATTTTATTTTTAACAATTACCATTGTTTGAAAAAGTTTAAATGAATTTTCAAGTACTTTGCTCTTGTTAAAACGTAAAAGGTTGCAGGTAAACTACCCCTTCCCCTTAACCGATCTTCACCAAAATCTAACGGCCTTGAGTCCTCTACAATTCACTTATGTATGCAAAAAATTATTTGATTCTGTTTGAATTTGCGGCAGTTATCGTTTGCCATAGAAAATACGCTTTATAACAAACGTTGCAGGTAAACTACCCCTTCCCCTCAACCGATCTTCACCAAAAACAAAGGGTCTTGAGTACTCTACAAACCAGGGCTGTATGGAGAAAATTATTTGATTATGTTTGAATTTGCGGCTGTTATCGTTTGCCATAGAAAATAACCTTGTTAAAAAAACGTTGTAGGTAAACTACCCCTTTCCCTTAACCGATCTTCACCAAAAACAATAGGTCTTGAGAACTCTACAATTTAGGGCTGTATGTAAATAATCTTTTGATTCTGTTTGAATTTACGGCTGTTATCGTTTGCCATAGGAAATACCCTTGTTAAAACATAAAACGTTACAGGTAAACTACCCCTTTCCCTTAACCGATCTTCACCAAAATCAACAGATCTTGAGAACTCTAAACTTCAGGGCTGTATGCGAAACATTATTTGATTCTGTTTGAATTAGCGGCTGTTATCGTTTGGCAAAAAAAATTTCCCTTGATAAAAAAAAACCGTTTCAGGTAAACTACCCCTTTCTCTCAACCGATCTTCACCAAAAACAACAGGTCGTGAGTACTCTACAAATCAGGGCTGTATGTAAAAGGTTATTTGATTCTGTGTGAATTTGCGGCAGTTATCGTTTGCCATAAAAAAAAAATACCCTTGTTAAAAAAACGTTGCAGGTAAACTACCCCTTTCCCTCAACCGATTTTCACCAAAAACAATAGGTCTTGAGAGCTCTACAATTTAGGGCTGTATGCAAATAATCTTTTGATTCTGTTTGAATTTGCGGCTGTTATCGTTTGCCATAGGAAATACCCTTGTTAAAACATAAAACGTTACAGGTAAACTACCCCTTTCCCTTAACCGATCTTCACCAAAATCAACAGATCTTGAGAACTCTACAATTCAGGGCTGTATGCGAAACATTATTTGATTCTGTTTGAATTTGCGGCTGTTATCGTTTGCCAAACAAACAAAATTACCCTTGCTAAAAAAAAAACCGTTGCAGGTAAACTACCCCTTTCCCTCAACCGACCTTCACCAAAAACAATAGGTCGCGAGTACTCTGCAAATGAGGGCTGTATGCAAAAAATTATTTGATTCTGTTTGAATTTGCGGCAGTTGTCGTTTTCCATAGAAAAAAATCTACAGACACACAGACACACACACAGACACTTTTCGGAAAACGACTTTTTTTCATGTTTTGAGTGTAGTAGAATCAGAATCTGCAATAATCTCGAACACGATTTTTTTTGCCATTACCATACTTCCATTCCTTAAGGAAATATGGAAGTAAAAATATGGAATATGGAAGTAAAACAATAGGTCTTGAGTACTCTACAAATCAGGGCTGTATGCAGAAAATTATTTGATTCTGTTTGAATTTGCGGCTGTTATCGTTTGCCATAGAAAATACCCTTGTTAAAAAAACGTTGTAGGTAAACTACCCCTTTCCCTTAACCGATCTTCACCAAAAACAAAAGGTATTGAGAACTCTACAATTTAGGGCTGTATGCAAATAATCTTTTCATTCTGTTTGAATTTGCGGCTGTTATCGTTTGCCATAGGAAATACCCTTGTTAAAACATAAAACGTTACAGGTAAACTACCCCTTTCCCTTAACCGATCTTCACCAAAAACAATAGGTCTTGAGAACTCTACAATTCAGGGCTGTATGCGAAACATTATTTGATTCTGTTTGAATTTGCGGCTGTTATCGTTTGCCAAACAAACAAAATTTCCCTTGCTAAAAAAAAACCGTTGCAGGTAAACTACCCCTTTCCCTCAACCGATCTTCACCAAAAACAATAGGTCGCGAGAACTCTGCAAAACCGGGCTGTATGCAAAAAATTATTTGATTCTGTTTGAATTTGCGGCAGTTATCGTTTGCCATAGAAAAAAAATCTACAGACAGACACACAGACACACAGACAGACAGACAGACACACAGACACTTTTCGGAAAACGACTTTTTTTCATGTTTTGAGTGTAGTAGAATCAGAATCTGCAATAATCTCGAACACGATTTTTTTTGCCATCACCATACTTCCATTCCTTAAGGAATATGGAAGTAATTACCCTTGCTAAAAAAAACCGTTGCAGGTAAACTACCCGTTTCCCTCAACCGATCTTCACCAAAAACAATAGGTCGCGAGTACTCTGCAAATCAGGGCTGCATGCAAAAAATTATTTGATTCTGTTTGAATTTGCGGCAGTTATCGTTTGCCATAGAAAAAAATCTACAGACAGACAGACACACAGACACACAGACACACAGACAGACAGACAGACAGACAGACAGACAGACAGACAGAAAGACACACAGACACTTTTCGGAAAACGACTTTTTTTCATGTTTTGAGTGTAGTAGAATCAGAATCTGCAATAATCTCAAACACGATTTTTTTTGCCATCACCATACTTCCATTCCTTAAGGAATATGGAAGTAAAAATCTCTTAAAATCGAAAAGCGTCAAATATTTTATACTAATATTTCACTGAACATAATAAATTAACATTTTAAAAAAATACATGCAGTTAAATAAGTATGATAAGATTTTTTCTCTCCGTAATTTCCTAAAATTTTAAATAATTTTCGTTACCAGAGACGCAAAATATTTATAATATAAAAGTTATTGAATACACAGTAGGCCTAACAACTTTGTTCCTAATAAGCCATGAGAACTGACTTTTAGATGGTTGAAATGACAAAGCTAATAAAAAAATATTATCTTCTTCTTCTTCTTCTTCTTCTTCTTCTTCTTTAACTTTCTTCTCAGGACTCTGTCCTGTTCTATATCAACGGTCCTACATGCTGTCACTCCTCCTCTTCCTGGTCCGACCAATGCTGCTCTTGGTGTTTGGTTGGCTATCTCTTATCTTTTTCACTAACCTTGTGTCATAAATTCTTGAAAAATGTGCTCATTCCATCGTCTTTCCGCAATATATGTTACATTACAGATTCATCTTATATTATTGTTTGGCAACCTATCGTACCTTCCTTTTTCTAGTACCATCCGTAATATAATCATTTCTATAATTTGTCTTTCTTTGAATTTTTGCCGTATCTGGGTTGGTCTCGGATGCAAAGGATATTACTGGACGTATTGTGCTTTTGTAAATTCTAGTTTTTGCTTCTTGTGTAAGGAATTTATTATTTCATATAAGGTTATTCATGCATCCAGCAATTCTTCTTGCTTTCAAAAATTCAAGTTGTATTTCTGCATCTGTCCTATTGTTAGTTGTAAGCTTTGTTCCTAAGGGTACGAACATGCCGACGCAGCATTACTGGTAGACTGCAGCTTACTGTGAGACATTACTGTACTGTGAGACATCGCGACAAATCAGCGACAAACATACCGAGGGGTTTATCTTTACTGTGAGACATCGCGACAACTTTCGTTGTCGCAGATGAGAGAAATTACCGTTTTCTCTCTTATAAATTCTAAAAATTTATATTTTTTACTTGTTATGTATATGTGTAGGCCTATACATAGTTTTATTGATTAATTGAAATAAACTCATTAAATTGTGTTATAAAGTGATAGTGTAAGTGACGACACGTATATTGTGCCGCGGTTTCTCAAAGAAACCGGGCGACAGTATAAAAAAAAATTACGAATTTATTATTTCGCGATGTAGCAAGCGCTGTGTTTTGCGTTGGGGCATGCTCGCCCTATCTGTTGGCGGAAGCAGGTAATTGTGTCCCCTACTCCAGCTCACTTGTTGGCAAAATTTTCCCATTTGGTCATCGTCCACTGCAGTGTAAACAGCCTTTTCCTTCGGCAGACAGAGTTTTTGTTAATTGTTTTATTTTCTATCCTATCATGCGTAGGTAGACTTCTACAGACCTCCGGCAAGTAAACATTTGCTTGTAAAAAGTACAAATTTAAACAATAATTGACGTAGATGTGAACGGATAATGTTTGATAGGCATGGCTCGTGTGTGTGTGACCGAAAGTATGTTCATTGTCGTAGGTTTTGATTTAATTAACCACTGAAACAGCCTCATACATGTGTATTTAGTAATAGTAATTGCCCATGTTAAAAAGGGAGTAAAAGTTATGTAATTCTGGGGAACTGTGATGAAGTGATTGTGAGAGCACGTGTCCATTATAAAACTTGTAACATGTCGAAGAACGTTAACTTTGCATACGCATGTAGGGGTGCGTTATAAATTAAACCAAATAATAAGGCATTGAGGCCTTCTGTGTGAATCATTAATTTAAGAAAGAAAGTTACACCTAATTATAATGAACTCAGTGAAAATGGTCAATGGTGGCAAGCGTTTGATTCATGTTTGATTTTGTCAATACAAGGGCTCCCGGAGCGACGGAGACTTGGCCATAGCATGGTAGAAATCCCATCCTCTACGATGTCCTGAACTGACGACACACACACAGACTCTCGTATCTCGCCTGCCGGAGAAAGAAAAAAAAAACCAGTAAGGATGCAACTGTAACCACCCTCATCATGACCTAGTGACAGTACAGCAAGGCAGAAGACCACCCGGGAATCATCTGCATAAAACAAGGTGATATTCATCCAATATTTAGATAAATTTGGCCTCTGTATAAAACAACAGATGTCGTGCGTTAACCATCTACAAAAACTCAAGTTCTAACTTAATTGACTTACTACAGTATAAAACCATTTCAGTTGTGCGCGTGCCCTGCTGGACATAATTTTGCATGCAACTTTCATGTAACATTGCTTTGATGTGTAATTAGTCTCGAGAGCAATTGTAGGCCCGTTCGCTGGCATGTGACCAGCGCTCATTATTTTTTTATGCTATACATTATTTTTACCTTGGTACTGAATGGTTTGTAGAAGTTTGGGTGCTGGTATGTTAGTTAAGTAGGTAGGTGCAGTATTTAACATGTAGATCTGGACCGGCTGGTCTAGTATTGATTATAATCTCGGGGTTTTTCGCATATAATTATTTTCTTTATTTCATAAAGGGTTGGGAGTTTTCCTTAGTCGGCAACTAGGTCGTGTTACATTTTAAAATCAGGGGTAGTCACCTGTTTGTGCAAATGTATGCAAGCACCCGGACATGTTACCTTATGTCGGGTCTGGCTCTAGTCCAGCTTTCTACTACCCTGTCTGGCTTTGGGGGGGTTTTCCTAATTTTATGTTTTGGTTAATTGCCTCTTCGGATGCCGTGTGGAACATGTCAGCGGCCGGGCCAATTCAGGTTATTTTCTTTAAATTTATAAATTGTATCTCTTATTATGGTGGCCAATTGTTTAAGTAATTTTGTGATTATTATACTGATAAAACTATACAGACTGTTTACAGGCATTTTAAACTTATAAATTGTATTTTCTTATTATTATGGCCAATTACCTTTTAAGTAATTTTGGTGGTTCTTACATTGATGATAAAACTATACAGGCTGTTCACATGCATTTTAAATATGTAAATTGTACCTTTTATGCTGATGGACAATTGCTTAAGTAAATTTTGTGACTATTATATGGAGTATGAAGCTATACAGGTTGCCCATAGGCCCTTTAAATATATATATAAGTGTACCCGTGATTTATGATGTTCTGTGATTTACATGTATTGTGTATGTTAAATTATGTGTCTATTATTTGTTACCTCATAATAATTCGGGGCAAACACAATGTAAGAGTAATTGTCTAGCACACAATAAACGTTGTTATCTTGTTAATAGAGAGTATTAATTGCAAGTCCCGTCTCATTATACTCAGCACACTTTATGCTTCCTTCTAGGCATTCAGCCTAGTCTTAAATATTAAGTAACCCCCTTTTACAAAAAAATTCATAAAACTCTTACACAAATAAAAGGAGGGTTACAAATGGTAGCAGTGGCGTGGTTTATAAAATCTATGGTTGAACACGTGGGTCCTTTGGTGTGACGAGACTTGCAAACTTGGAAACAGTTTAAAAGAAAAATAATTTAAAAGAAAAATAAAATTATTTAGAGAATTTAAGAGGGACTTAGAAGCAAGGCACCATCATACATGTCTATGTTTTGTGTTATGTTCAATGTTTAGGTTAAGATTTAAATAGTGATTATTATTGTTGGTGTATGCTTTGTCAGCCTGTTTTGAATTTGTATAGAGAGTAAGGCATTGTAAAGTTGGTGCCGCCACGAGTCATGCATGCACATTAGTTGGAATATTTTTGGGGTCGTTTGAGACTTTTGAATTACCGGAGATCTGGGGCGTTGTGATGTTGAATAGACATTATTATTAATTAATATTAAAATAATATCGTGTTGGTTTGGCGGGATGCGGTATGGCCAGATCGGGAGTCGGTATTGTAGGGCATACTGACGGATGGTTAATTGTTTGAAAATTTTTTTTGAATGGCAATGTTGGTCTTTGGTGGCTGTTGCGTATGTATTTGTGAAATTTGACATGTTGTGACAGGTGTTAGGTGCTGTTGATTTCTATGTATTGTGTTAGTGTCGGATATTATTTGTCCTCTTGTGTGGTGTTAACGGGAGCTAGTTCGGGATAGTTGGTCTAGTCTTCGCAACGTTAGGGAGCCCGGGGTCACTTGAAGGAAATCAAGTTCTTCCCTTTTTGTGTTGTTGTGATATGTGGTGTTAAACGGTTGTTTGTGTTTTTTCTGCAAATATGGATATTTGAAGGTAATAATTAAGTTTTGGCTAGTATCATGGGTAGCGTCGGTCAAGAATTTCCCAGTTGTTTTTTGATTTGGTCCACGCCGCATTTTAAGGTAGGTGTCCCACGTCATGGCGATGTCTTTATTCTGGCTGTGCTGTAGAAAAGTACCCCCCCCCCATAGTCGATTTTGAAAATAAATGTCAACGGTCGGATAGGAGTAGTCCACGGAAGTCTCACCTTAATTGTTGCCAAGTAGGAGGTTGAATTATATGTCACATCGTGGAAGAATAATTAAGATAAAGGAGTTACGATATATCTGGGGTTGGTTTTCTGGAGTGGTGCGCTCGCGTCGTCGTGGTGCGATGTTAATAGGTTAGTCTAGTGCAGGCTAGACTTACTACCGTAGGGTAGGGGACCACTCACAGGTCAGGGACCTTGTTTGTGGTGGTGGTAGAGTTGTCGTTGTTGTTCTAAGGGTGTTGATTGGGGCTTGGGATCTCAGGTTTTGAGGAGATTCGCCAAGGCAATCAAGAGGACTCTGGGAGTTCTGTAGGCAGTCATGAGGACTGTGGATAGGGATTCGTTTTTTTTTTTTTTTGCGGGCAAGGAAGTTGCCATTTCGGGAGAGGATGTGCCGAAGCGTTCGGGATTTTCGAAATTGCACCAGGACCACTGCTTTCGCTGTCTCTGTTCTCCTAAGCATTTGTAACCCTCTTTCTTTTTGTGTGGGAGTTTTTTTTTTTTAAAGGTTACTTAATATTTAAGACTAGGCTGAAGGCCTAGAAGGAAGCATAAAGTGTGCTGGGTCCAATGAGACGGGACGCAATTAATAGCCTACTCTCTATTAACCAGCAAGATAACAACCTTTATTATTTCATAAATTTATATTATTATTTCTTGAATATTTATAATTTATTTATTTCATAATATATTTATATTTTATTTCATAAATTTCTTGAATATTTATTATTTCAAGATAACAACTTTTATCAGATGATTACACATAAGTTCACATACATGATACATATAAATCACAGGTACAATTCTAAATATATTTACAGGGCCTATGGGCAACCTGTATAGTTTCACTAAAATACAATAACCCCCCAAAATTACTCAAAAGGCAATTGGCCACAATAATAAGATAATACATGTTATAAATTTAAAATGCCTGTAAACAGCCTGTATAGTTTTATGAGAATACAATAACCACCGAAATTAGTTAAAAGGCAATTGGCCATAATAATAAGAAAATACAACTTACAAATTTAAAATGCCTGTAAACAGCCTGTATAATTTTATCAAAACACAATTTATAAATTTAAAGAAAATAACCTGGATTGGCCCGGCCGCTGACATGTTCCACACGGCATCCGAAAAGCAATTAACCATTACAAAAATTTAGGAAAACTCACTAGATATTTAAAACTAGGCAGAAGGCCTAGAGAAGCCAAAAATGCGCTGGGTCCAGTGAGACGGGCCTTGCAGTTAAACTCAGCTGTTGATCAACAATAACAATTTTTATTTTCTAAGTTCCCTTCACATTCATGCATATTAGTTGCAAATTCAATAATTCAATTTTAATATAAAATATAACTTTTAAATTTTAGTTCAATCGTAATACAAAATATAAATATTAAATTTCAATAATTCAATTTTAATATAAAATATAACTTTTAAATTTTAGTTCAATCTTAATACAAAATATAAATTTTAAATTTCAATAATTTAATTTTAATATAAAATACAAACTTCAAATTTTAATATTAACATATCAGCCTGCACACATCCTTAGATCGAACTTCCCAAATTTGCAATTTTAAAATTACTATCATAAGTTAACATCTAACATCACCATTCTAAAATCTCCTTAATACCTCTAAATATGTATAACCACATAGTTGAATAAATATTCTCGACATCATAACCACAAATATCTATATTATTTGCATAATACCATAATCATCTGAATTCCACAAACATAGCATACGACTTATATAAATCACCCTTTATAATACTCAACATTACAACACATAATTTCATATAAATATACAGATACACACAAATACATATCACAGACACAAATACAGCATGATACCATACAGCATGTTAATTCTGGAAGGCAGCCTGTACATTCCTAACATACCCATACATGAATGGGGAGACATCTGGACTGGTCATCAGGACCCATAACTCAATTATCAGTGTAAAAGAAATTAAAAAAACTGAATAATACATCAGGATTAGAAATTACAAAAATCAAAATTGGCGAAGTAGCCCTGCACAATCAATCAAATTACAAACTATAATTCTGGAATAGTCCCCTTTATAGTAGCGTACCATCACAAGGTTAACTTGACTGTATAGATTTATAAGATAGTAAGTTTGTTACTTCCTTTTATACTTTTGTAAAAAAAATTCAACATTTTAAAGAAGTTCCAAGTGGAACTGACCACCAGCAAATTGAATATAAAATGTAAACTGAGGCTGATTTGATAACTTTACAAACATAGAGTGAAATAGTGAGAAAATAATCTTATAAAGGTATATAAAAAAACTTAAAACATTCTGAAGTGACTATGGCAGTAATAATGATTTTAAGTCTTGGTATATGTTGAATAATTTCATAAAATTGCGAAATTCCTTTAATTAAACTGTGCAGAAATATATATATATATATATATATATATATATATATATATGTATAGAATTTACAGCAAACCTGAATTGACCCGACCGATGACACGTGTCCGGCCTGATCGAACACTAAAAAACACTTCCGGTACCTGCATAGAACTGCCCCCACAGGTGCCTGAATCAGGTAAAAGAGTAAAAAAAAATATAATCCCTTAAGACTTCCAACCTCCTATTAAAATGAACGTTTATTAATGATGATTAAACAATACCAAACCCACATACATAACAAGATTTCAGATTGCCCGCAACTTTTACAACTTCAACTTTTACTATTGAATAAATATAAAAATACCCGATCGCCGGACACAGGCCCCTCGGCCAGATCTACAATTACTTTGGGACGTAATTACATACTGAGTTTATTCTAAAGAAAGTTTATCACCCCCCCGAATTATGTCCAGCTAGACGCGAGCACCACAACGTAGAACTTGTTAACTGAGAATAATGTCACACACAGGATGTTTGCTGAAGTGGCCTAAAGAATATTAAAAGCTTAAATGTCACCTTCGTATTGTTCCGGTATGTCTCATGGGCACCTTCGGCATGATGAGCAGACGTTCCTCCAGCAGCAGCCAACATAGAGTCTGGTTGTTCGTTGCATTATGGCAGGTGGACAGCCATCCGCTGGAATGGGTCGAACTCCGACGGGACGGGAACCCTTAAAGATTTGTAAGGAAAATTACTACCGTAACCCATCATTCACAACACCCACGTCCCACAACCTAAAACTCACTCTGCACACCATGACCAGTTTTAATTTTTTTTTATTTAAATTTTCTTTTGAAATACTAGAGCACACTCGCGGCCACAAAGCTTCATTATTATATGAATATGTCTTCATAACGAACATAATGTATTGCATTATAGATCAGAAAATGATGACTGTATGCAAACTGACAAACTCAAACAGGTATAAGCGTTCAGCAGCACGTGCCCGTTCACAACGATATAATAAAGTTCCCTCTCTTCACAATTACAAATCATCTTTCTTTTACGTCCCAATTTCATAGTTACAATAGTTAATTATAATTGCAAATTGTCATGCTGTACTAGAGCTAAAAAAAAAATAATCAAATATTCAATCATGAACATACCCATTCACTCAGCACCACGCGGCAACATACAATTTTCATCTGATTCGCAACCAAGTTAATTTCAATACACGTTTTAAATCTTTTACAAAATAAGTAACAATATACCTTAAAGTGGCGTACCAGAGATCGCTTTAGCCTCTACTCCAGCATAATAGATAGGAATTTAACGTTTAAAGCAACTTGGAGCGGCTGGGAAGAACGTCTCGTTCTGCGCGTAACAGCTGACTTGTTCAGACTGCCTCCCTTGTATCAAGCACATGTCGAAAAAACATAACTCCGCGCTCCGCCGCCAGGTAGCGACGGCATTCAGCGCAACCCCTAAACCGTCCACTCCGTACCAACGCGTAATTACATAAATAAATTATTTCGGCAATTAGGCCTTTTATATTATTCACGTTTATAGAACAGCCGGGTTTTCACCAAAACACGGCACAAACCCGTATAAGATTTGTCTTGTTACAGAATTGCCGCAACCAACGTGTGGCTTATAACCCGTATAAGATTTGTCTTGCTACTGAATTGACGCCAAAAACTTGGGGGATTAAATAAACACAGTAATAAGTGTCTTGTTACAATATATACAGGTTTTCTACATAGCTTTTGGGCAGTTAACAACAGATCAAATTTATTTTGTTCACAGCGCCTCTATGTAATAGAATACTTCGTGAAGTTAATAAAGATAATACTACTTTTAGATTGCCAGAGAAAAAGTGTAATTCATAGACAACTGCAATGTCTAATTTAAACCGTGCTTAGTAATAGAAAACTAATTGAAACTTAAGAAATTTGCACTAAATTTTATATAAAACACAGGATAATTAAATCTTTACATGTCACAATGGTTCTCCATATCCTATGGAAATATTTTCATCTCTATAATTTCCAAATATTTATTATAGCAAGTCACTGAGTATTTGTAACTTAGAATACAACTCTATTACGATGCGTTGGTTTTCAGGTTTGCACGGCTAAAAGAAACGCATTTCTGACAGCAGCTGTTAAGTAGATATTAACCTGGTACAGAGCCAATATATTGAACCACAGAGCAATAATTCACTCACCAAATGAATGATTAATTATATCCATGTTGGGCTTAATTTAGAGTGGTTGTGTGCATTTCGCAATAAACAACTATAATCACTAAAATCGTACAGTTGTGTGTGTGTGTGTGTGTGTGTGAGAGAGAGAGAGAGAGAGAGAGAGAGAGAGAGAGAGAGAGAGAGAGAGAGAGAGAGAGAGAGAGAGAGAGAGAGAGAGAGAGAGAGAGAGAGAGAGAGAGAGAGAGAGAGTCAACAAAGCATATTATTAAGAGACATTATAATGTTTTAGTAAACAGATTTTATAGTTACATTGAACTGATGAACTGGTAACAAAATTATTCCTTTTTATGTTCTGGTTTTTATGTGACACAAACATGGTTATGTAGCAACTTTCTGTTGTACTCAAATCGTCGTACAGTACCAATTAATCTGCTTTAGGAACTGTCTTGTTACAGCGTTCACGTACAATTTATATTAGTATTCCAACGAGGTAAACCCGCCTTATCAGCTGCACAGTTCTGGTTGTAGCCAAAATTCACCAAGTTCCCTACGCAAGTCCCACACAAAGTTACTCCCTTGATTTATACGTACAAGCTTAATACACAAATGTATCGTGTTAGTAAGGCAGTGGTGAAGTCTATTTCTGTCAGACAACAAAGTGTGCGCTATGCAAAACCCAGACCAGATATGCTTGCTTTGAACGATAACGCAAACGAATTCAATGTGTTGTTACTTCACCACTGCAAAGCGTTATGATACACGTCACAGGATACCTATAAGAAGTATATTTGCCATAAATAGGTATAATATTTACAGCGTATATTTAAAAGTTTGAACCACTGAATCAGTTTAAATATTTGGGATGTTGGATGGCAGAAAACAATAAAGAAATAAATGGTATAAGGAAAAGGATACAGGCCACAAATAGAAAGAACATATGCTTCGTTGACATTTATATTCAAGACAAGGAATATCCACCATCAGTCCAAGGTCACATTATATAAAGTTATGATTAGACCGGTGATAACATATGGTAGTGAGACTTGAACTCTGAACAAACAAACCGCTAACATAGTAAATACTTTAAAAGAAGAATTTTGAGGAGAATATATGGACCAATCAAAGTAAACGGGATATGGAGAATGCGTCACAATGAGGAGCTACACAAGCTGTATAAAGAAAATGATCTGGCCACCACCATCCGACTGCATACATTGCAATGTGCAGGAACATCATTAGGATGGAAGACAACCGAATACCTGGGAAGGTACTGTTTAGTCAGATCAAGGGTAGAAGGCCTATCGGAAGACCCAAGACAAGGATGACGCAGTGGCGAGGGATGCTGATACTTTACTTAAAATAAACGATGGACATCGATCGCCAAGGTCACGGAATAATGGAGGCGGATGATTACGGAGACTAAGGTTCGACTTCGAACTGTGACGCCATAGAAGAAGAAGAAGAAGAAGAAGAAGAAGAAGAAGAAGAAGAAGAAGGATATTTAAAAGTAGTTATTAAATTATTCTTGTAATTATTAATAAGTTATATAAAGACAGTTAGCTTTAAATATCTTTAAACAATACTGGAAACTAATGTATGCTCACGTTAAGACAATCCCATTAACCTTATTAATGAATAATACACACACACACACACACACACACACACACACACACACACACACACACACACACACACACACACACACACACACACACACACACACACACACTTATTTTATCAAGAAAAAACAATTTACTGCCTTTTACATACATTGCAGTTAAATACTGTAGCTAACAAACTTTACAAGCAGATAATTATTTTTAATGTAGATCGCAAGCGTATTGTACTCAAAACATTACAAAATAACAATGTTTTTATATCAAATCGTTTCAATTAAAGGAAGGAGAGTTAAAGGTTTTTCTATATTCTCTTTCTATTCTATACATTCTGTGTTGTTGCTGTATCGTGTTTAATAACGTGGTACCTATTTACCTCTTTGTCGGCCTTTATTTCATTTTTCCATTGTGCAAAATGTCAAATTAGTTTTAAACGCCCGCCTATCTGAAAACCAAGCTGTAACACACACACACACACTTTATGTTGACCTCACACGCGTGGGTGCATACACATAAACAAGGAAAGATATGATTCAAGTTATCCGCGCTGTTTGGAATGGTCCATGGTTTATTACCAAACCAAACGTTTCAACAACTCCAATGGCTGCCATCATCAGTGGAATTTAAAAAAATCCTGAACGTAGGGTGCTCACGTCAGGCCCACGGTACTGAGGTAAAGGCTGAATAAATTCAACAAAGTACAATTTTTTAAAATTCCACTGATGATGGCAGCCATTGGAGCTATTGAAACGTTTGGGTTGGCAATAAACAATGGACCACGGTTAAACAGCCCGGATAACTTGAATCATACAACTGACACCGGCCGAGAAAGCCTTAGGGATATGTTAATGAAAAGATATATTTGTTTTATTGTGTGTGTGTGTGTGTGTGTGTGTGTGTGTGTGTGTGTTTGTGTGTGTGTGTGTGTGTGTGTGTGTGTGTGTGTGTGCGAGTACGTATTTAAAGAAATAATTAATGCTTTTCATACCTTTTATCTTATCATCTGTTAAACATTATCTTACTTTAGATACATACAAATCTTACGTTATCTTAAACATTATTAAGATACAAACAATTTAATTGTCAGAAATATTTAAGATTCTGTCCCCAAATTCCAACAGAATCGAATAATGTTTTACATATCAGCCCGAGTTGTAGTGGACTCAAGGCCTATTGATTTTGGTGAAGATCGGTTAAGTGAAAGGGGTAGTTTGCCAGCAACGTTTTATGTTTTAACAAGAGTAAAGTACCTAATTTTATAAATAAAGTATCCTGAAAAGAAGTTCATAATATTCCACTGTAGAAAGGTAGACGAAATATCTGTAAATGAAGAGGTACTTGAAGTGAGAGGAGGTAAATTTCTAGAAATGAAAATGATAGTTAAATTGATAGTTGAAGAGGGAGGGGATAATTTTGTATATGTGTACTACGTTATAGGCAACAAAGACGTAGTTTGTTGTTAAAATTTCTTCCCGAGCTGTTTGGTCGTGGTCCAATGTTTTCTGCAAATCTAGACGGTTCGGGAGTGCCATCGACTGCCCTCGTCAGTGAAAATCGAGTGCGCTAACGTGAGGTGGTATACGTTAGTGACCACAATACTGTCGTTAAAGCTGAAGAAAGAAGTAGTTTTTATGGAAATAGTTCATTTTAAAAATGATTTTAAGAGTCCGGACGTTAAGAGTAAATTACTAAATAATTATTAAATTAACGATTGGTACTATAAAAAACTTAAAAAAAGTGTTTAATTTATGATAGAAACACGTATACACAAACATCTTAAACTAGTTTTATTAACTCATAAAGAAAAGTATTCAACGTAAGAGTTTTTTTTAAGTATTTCGTGTTAGTAAAATTTAGCTTTCCAAGTTTTCCAAGTTTAAAATTTTCAAGTTCAATTTTCACCATTTCAGATTTTACTGTACAAATAAAATATTTACTCGTTTATTTAACTTTAACAGAAAACAGTTGGACAATTGTCTTTACAAGAAATAAACTAGTGTAATTATTAGAAGGACGGTTGTTTGAGTTATTATACAAACTAGAAGAAAAGTATAAATATATTTATGTAATATTTAATATTATTTTTGTAATTTATTGGTAATTTAAGGAAATGCGCTACACAATTAAAAAACAGTGGAACCAAAAAATTTGAAGCAAAATATGCTTTTGAATAAAAAGATAGAGAGATAGCAACTGTTGTTCGACCTGAAACCAGGGAATAGGTAACTTTGGAAGTTAAATAAAAATTTTGCAAAAATGCGTTACAAAATTAATTTAAATATTTATTTAATCCTGTTACATTGTGTAAACATCTGTTTAATTGTAAATCTTTGTTAATAACTACTACCTGTAAGAGAGTAGTATTTTATTTTTTAGGTAAGGCTTTTGGAATGGCCTTACTACGGGCATACCAAATAAGAGGGAAATTTGAAAAGTTCGCGGCCTACCATATAAAGTAATGTGTGGCGTTTCTGTTTTTTTTTTACCGCATGGTGGCGCTACGTTCGCCCCACGAACAGCTGTGAAGCGTCAAGTCGGGTCAAGTCATTGTTGCGGAGAAACAGGTGTATAAATAAGGTTATCTCACAGTAACGCTGAAAATGAGAAAACTGAACATCAAGATTTTTGTTAAGAAAGGTTTAACGCCAACAGAAATTTTTAATGAGATAAAGAATGTGTTGGGTGATGCTGGCATATACTACAGTGAAAAAATGTGTACGTCGTCGTGCAAGTTTGGAAGACGACCCGCGTACTGGGCGTCCGAAAAGTGCCACTACACCAGAAATCACCAATAAAGTGCACGATATTGTTTGGAAGATCGCCGTTTGAAGGTGTCAAAAATTGTTAAGCCTGTGGGCATCTCAGATGAAAGGGTACATCACATTCTTACTGAGGAATTAGGTATGGAAAAGCTGTCTGCAAGATGGGTGCCGCGTTTGTTGACAAGTGACTAAAAACGCATGCAAATACAAGCTTTTCAGGAATGTTTAGACCGTTTTAAGAAAAATCCGAAAAATTTTATTCGTAGATTTGTAACAGCTGATGAAACAGGGGTCTATTACTTCACTCTAGAAACAAAACAATAGTCGAAACAATGGATGCATAGTGATTCGCTGCCTCCAAAATTTTTAAAATCAATTTTGTCGGATGGAAAGTGTATGGATCCATTTTTCTGGGATGCTAAGGGGATATTGTTACTAGATGGCCTTAAACAGGGTCAAACGATAAATGGATAGTATTACGCTAACCTTTTGGACTAATTAAATGTAAAAATTCGAGAAAAAAGACCAGGTTTACCAAAGAAGATCATTTTCCATCAGGATAATGTAGCCCTTCACATATGCGTTGTGTCTATGACAAAAATCGCCGAATTCAAGTATGATCATTTGCACCATCCGTCTTATTCGCCTGATTTAGCGCCACCTGACTTTTATCTATCCCAAACCTCAAAATAATTTTTGGGGGAAGCGATTTTCTTCAGATGATCAGCTGAAAACGGCAGTAAACGGTTATTTTGAGGACCTAGCAGAATCGGAGTTCCTTAACAGGGTAAGTGACGGGGTAATGACTTGAAGCTTCACTGCTGTTCGTGGGGCGAACGTGGCGCCACGATGCGGTAAAAAACAGAAACACCACGCATTCGTTTCTATGGTAGGCCGCACGGAGCAAATGGAGAGAGCCTGGTGTCAAACCGTGGGATCGTTTGCGGTAGAATGCGCCACTAGTACACGTCCGCCATAGTTGAACAAACATCCATTTGAACCCATGCATTTGTATTGATAAAATCTGTACTTTTCTAAATTTTTCAAAAGTTTTTTATTTCTTGTAGTTGTTGATTTATTGTTTTTAATTTTATCTTGTTTTATATTTTATTAATTCTTCAGTGATGGTGCTGTGTTCAGCTTTTGGCTGCAACAATCGTAGTGATTTTAAGTTAGGCGGCAAGCCCATTGGCTTCTTCAGGTAACTATTCTTATATTTTATTTCCTATATTAATAAATATTGTATTACTATTTTTGTTTAATTTTATTTATTAATCAACGTAGTAGTGCTAATACAAATTTTATGTTAGAGGCATATTATAATAAAATGACATTAAATAGTTAAAATAAAAATGTGGTGATGTGAATTGATCTTAGGTTAGACAGCATGTTTTGTTTTATAGTGTCAAAATTTTCTTTAAATTTTAATGTTAGATTGAATAATTAGAAGACAATAGGTATTTTACTATGCATAAATAAGTCAAGTATTTAGTCAATTTATTAATAATATTATAATAAAATGACATTAAAGAGCCGATTGACAACATCGAAATACCAATGGAGGTTGAGGTCAACGTCCAGTTACCAACAGTTGACAACGATTCTATGGAGGTGGTGGTAAGTGTTACAAAAACCATATACCTAAAGTCTAATCTAAATTTGAATTTTAGCCTGAAAAGAAAACTATTAGGGATAAGTGAAAAATATTTGTTTAAAAATCATACCTATGGTTCATTATTAAACACAACACATGTTTAAATTTTTTTTTGAATTTATCTTTTTAACTTTGTACCAAATTACCTCAGTTCTAAGTGAATAACTGAATACGGGTCTATTATGTGGAAAATTAATATTATGTATTTAATGTACTTATTCTATTTTAATATTTTGTTATTATTTCCCAATCTTCAGTCCACATTGTTGGTATTACTTGGTATTGTCAATAGTTAAGACTTAATGGGGTTAAGAAATTATAAAAAATATTAATAGATATATTGATGGTGTGTAATTAAAACAACCTTCTTATGTTAATATTCTGTTTCAGGCTCCCACTATTCCTGACTTGAGACTTGAGAATGAGGGATTGCGTCTTGAAAATGAGAGTTTAAAAACTGTAGTAAAAGAAAAAGAAGATCTTATAAAGATATTGGAACAGAAACTATCAAAGCAACGTATGTTGTTAATGGAAAAAAGGAATAGGATAAAATCGCTAAAAGTTGGACAAGAGCGAAAAGCAGTAAGAATAAAATATCTCAAGAATCTTTTGGATGAATTAAAAGACAAGCATCTATTGAACGACGAAAGTGTTGGTTCACTTCGATTTAGAGGTAAATTAAGTGATATAGAGCGTCACTTATTTCTTAAAAAGGAACGCGTAGGACAGTATTCCCCTGAAGTCAGAGCGTTCGCGTTATCTCTCCATTTCTTTTCACCGAAAGCTTACAGCTATGTACGATCTAATTTTACCAGTTGCTTGCCTCATCCTAAAACGATAGCCAAATGGTATATGTCGGTTGATGGCTCGCCAGGCTTTTCTCAAGAGGCTTTGGATGCATTAAAAAATTTAGTAGATAATACATCATATCCTCTACATTGTGCGTTGATGTTTGATGAGATGGCTATTCGAAAGTATGTGGAGTGGAATGGTGAAAGAGTTATTGGTTTCGTTGACTTTGGTGACGAAAAAAGATTTGTCAGTGATAGTTTGGCAAAAGAAGCGTTAGTATTTCTTGTAAATATTATAAATTTAAACATGAAAATTCCTGTAGCCTATTTTTTAGTTGATGGTATTAATGCCGAACAAAAAAGTTCTCTTGTGGAACAGTGTTTGATAATGCTTCATGAGCATGGAGTTAATATAGAGTCTGTAACCTGCGATGGACCAGCATCGAACATTTCAATGTTCAATTACCTGGGATGTGAAATCGGTCCTATTAATACTGTACCTGACATTAAATGCCATTTTGATCACCCCAGTACCGGAAAAGCAGTAAATGCCTTTTTGGATCCTTGTCATATGATAAAATTGATCAGGAATACATTTGGCGACACAGAATTAATGTACGACCTGGACGGAAATACCGTAAACTGGGTCTTAATATCAAGGCTACATCGATTGCAAACCGAGATTGGTTTGCATTGTGGGAATAAGTTAAGAAGTGCTCATGTTAATTTTAAAGCAAATAAAATGAAAGTAAAATTAGCCACGCAGTTACTTAGCACTTCAGTTGCTAAGGCCCTGCAGTGGTGCCATGATCAGAAAATTAAGGGATTTGAAAATGTGAAAGGGACTGTGAAATTTTTGGAAATTTTCGATAAGCTATTTGATATTTTCAATTCCCGGGCTATTTCGCAGTCCTATTTCAAAAAACCCATGTGTAAGGGTAATGTAGATGATATAAAAATATTTTTTAATGAAGCCACAAAATACATCATGCACCTAAAACATGACAATGGTGATTTGGTGTGTAACGGGCCTCGAAGAACTGGCTTCATTGGCTTCCTTTTGTGCATGAAGAGCGCTGTGAATATGTATGAAAGATTAGTGGTTGGCGGTTCACTGCGGTACATACCATTTTATAAAGTTAGCCAGGATAATCTAGAAGTGGTGTTTGGTTACATCCGTTCCCATCACGGATGTAACAACAATCCAACTCCTAGACAGTTTGTGACATCGATGAAAAAAATCCTTATTCACCAACAACTTCATGCTCCAAAAAATGGAAATTGCATACCACTGGAAACAATAAAAATTCTGACTTGTTCAATGAAAAAGAAGCCTGAGGATGCAATTAACGATTCGATGAATACCTGGAGGACCTTTAAAAATGAAGAACCTGTTTCTATAGAACATGCCTATAGCAAGAAAGAAATGAAGGACTTGGGCGAGTTTGGTGAGGAAATCGTTAAATACATTGCTGGATATGTTTCCAGATCTATTCAAGAAAAAATTGTTTGCGAAGAATGTTGTGCTGCTCTTACAGATATAAATACAAGCGCATCGTTAATTGCAGCTAAAAATAGAGGTGGCCTTGTTTATCCATCAAATGATGTAGTCACCATTTGTATTCAGGTTGGAAGATACATAAGGCGATTTCTTAATACTTGTGGGGTTAGTAAAATTAACAAAAGCGTGATATTAGGAATAAAGTCTCATGTTTTAAAATATTGTTTAGATAAATCTATTTTCAGCCAGCTGTTCAAACATAGTCTAAACTTTGATTTCAATGATAACCATCTATATCATTTAATTAATTTAGTTGTAGAAACATATTTTAAGGTGAGAATTCACCATACATGTAAATTAAAAGCATCTAAAGAAGTAGGAATTAGTACACGCCACAAAAATAATAAGTTGACACTTTTCAAAGGTCATTAGTTCCCTAACTTAATCATTTTTTATTTATTTCTGATGATTATTATACTCGTTATCATAAGTATAAATAAAGCAGTAATTATTTATTTATACTTTCTTTATTGGACAATTTATATACACTTGGCCATTTGTAAATTTGTATTGTTTTTTTTTTCTATTTGTATTTTTCGTTTTAAAAATTAGATTAACGGCAATTTTATTATTATTACAAAATTCGTTCTTTTAATTTGTTATAAAAATTAATTTGGACCTAGAGTTACTTAAATTAATGAAATAAATAAATGATATTAAGTAACATAATTTTTATGAAATCTAAACTTTCTGGTGGTGGTGTTATGTGATGATATCACATATTTATTAGTAATTGTAGAAGAAAGTAGTATGAATTTATTTTGTAATTGTTTTTTTAGAAAAAATAGATATGATATTTTTGTTCATACAAAAATATCTGATGCTTATATTCTAGGTAATGTAAAGCGCATTAAAATCAATCTATGTATTAAAAATGTCATTAAAATACTACATATTTTAACAAACAAAGAAATAGAATATAAATTAATGTTACATCTTCAACACTTGTTTATCTTTCAAGTTTCATTTTATGTTTTATTTTATTTGTTTTAAAAAATATAGGTACTATAATAGAATTAAGGCATTGATTTTATTAAATAATAAGTAGATATTATAACAAAAAAATTGTGTATTGTTAGAAATTAGTTCACTTTTAAATGTTATTATAACACGTAGTTAGTAATTTTTTTTAAATTGAATTATTAATACATTGAAATTTTTTTTAACATATAGCCACGCATTTTTTTTTTTTTTTTTTTTTTTTTTTTAAACCAGTGTTTGACGGGAATTGTGGTTTGAATAATAAATAAATCTATTATTATTATTGGCTAAATCTACATGACCATATAATTCGCACAGTTTCAATCATAGTGAATTCAGTAGATAGTTTACTATTGGTTTGTAAAGCCATTCACGCTATTTTAGAATGATTGCCTATCTTATGTTATGTGATGTGTTAGGTACGATAGGTAGTAAAAAAAGTTATAATCTTGAATTTTTTTTGGCATGATCATGATAACCCAAAAATTATTTTTGCAAGCACATTATGTTTGTAATCTACTCGTCATGCTATTCAATTACCTACCTTTCGTTTGATATGCAACATAGATTTTAAAAAAAAAATGCATTTTTGACGCGACGCGACCTGTTAGCTGCCTTTTTGAGGGACTGACTTATTTTTTTGAAACCTCATGTAACGGATCTTTTAAATCTAGATAACAAAATAATGGAAGAGGCCTTAAGGCCCTTTTCACACTACCGATTTTTTATCGGATGTCGGAGCCGGATGAACATGAAAATACATTGATTCAAATGGAAGTGTTTCACACTTGGCCCGATCTGATAAAAGTGTCAGATTATGTACTTTCAAATGGGACATCCTTTGTCGGATCCGAAGTCTAGTGAGCCGACATCCAACAAAAAATCGGTAGTGTGGAAAGGGCCTAATTGTCACAAAGTTTCATCGAAATGAGAGTTTCGGAGCAGCATAATTTTGGACGGACTATAAATAAATATAAATTTTTTTACGATGGATTTGGGATCTCTAATGTATAAACGCATTAAACGCCAATATGCCATAAACCTGAGCGATGCTAGACAAAACCTTTCTTTTATACCTATAGACATAAATAGTAGTTCATCGACCTTTTTAAAGACTATTACTGGTCAAAAACAATTATATCACTTTAATCCAGTTAATTTTTTTAGCAAATCCAGTCTTTATAATATATCCTGAGAACAATAGATAAATGCCTAAATTCAGAATAAAGATATTTTTGCCTTTTTTTTGACAAAAAACGTCCAATATTGCAAGAATCTCCATATAAATACATGGTGGTAGA
The DNA here is from genome assembly GCA_034769895.1 of Magicicada septendecula. Taxonomy (NCBI): domain Eukaryota; kingdom Metazoa; phylum Arthropoda; class Insecta; order Hemiptera; family Cicadidae; genus Magicicada; species Magicicada septendecula. Next base: position 543,370,927 of record CM068369.1, read on the forward strand.
TGGGTTTGTTTGTTCAAGTTGAGGGCGTGGCACTCCGTAGTTCCAAAGCAAGCCGTACAACAACGCACTGCCTTGGCGCGGAGGCGCACACTCCCTCTATGTAACGTAGTGTATTATATACTCTTAGGTAGGCCGCGAACTTGTCAAATGACCCTCGTATATCACTTTAACTAATTCTAACTGGTATTTTAACTATATATTATCTAGTTCTAACTGACGTCCGTGGAAATGATAATGGTGAGGGACACTAAAACGTATCTCCCAATGCCAAACGATTAGTTGTTTGACAAGAATATTGACAATATTAAAGAATATTTTCCTCCGAAGTATTTATGATGGAATCTTCTATTTCTATAAAAACGCTAAACGTTAACAATTAAATATGAGTTTTGTTTGCATTTTATTAAGAAGCTTAAATTAGAAGAGAAAGTTTCGTAACACAGTATCATAAAATTCTGCTGGGTCAACCATACCTTATCGAAATCATCCAAACACACTTCCTCATACTTACAGTGTGGATTTTTCCTGTCGAATAATAAAACTTGTATTAACTGTAAAGATAGAAGTATTATTAATGACGTAGTGATTGTTATTAGTGAGTAAATAAATGAGTAAAGCAATATTGAATTTATAAATATGAATTATTTGGTAACATTTTTTTGCGATTTAATTACGGCTGGTGCCGCCTCTCGCATCCTAGCTTCCACTGGCGCCGGTCTAAACAGTCCTATTCTGTAAGTCCTCTTGCATTCATTGCATCTTTTACATTCATTTTCTATGAATGTTTAGGTCTTCCTTTTGTTCTTCTAGAGGGTGGAGTCCATTCCCATACCTTCCTTGGCCATCTCTCACCCGACATTCTTTTTAGGTGTCCTAACCAATTCAGTTTTCTTGCTTCTATTGTTTCTATAATGTCAAGGTCGATTCCCATCGCTTGTCTTATCTCTACATTTCTCATTCTATCTAGTCTCGTTAGTCTACAGCACCTCCTCCAGTAATCCATCTCCATAACTCTTATTTTGGATTTATTTCTTTTATTAATTTTACACAGTTCTGCTCCATATAGGCGTAAACTTTCGAATATAGTTTTATGAAAACGTAAAAAATGTAAAACGTAAATTTTAATGTCTGGTAAAATGTAATTTGAATAAAAGAGTGTAATGAAAAGTCCGATTCTTTTCACCTTTTTCGGCGCCGTAGATAGTTTTCATCACGTAACAATCTTTAGTGGAAGTATTGTCGCCGCGACAGCTTTGCTACCGAGCAAGGAATGTGGTGACGTACGCCATTCCACTGCACGCATCACTGTAATACTACATGTTTAAAATACAATACGTTTAACACTGTTTCGATGTGATTTCACTGTCTCTCACACGGTATTTCTTGTAGCGAATAAAAAACACACTTTAACAAAATATTCAATAAATTATACTGTCATTCGTACAATAATGTACTAACGCTCAAGCTAATACGGACACGAAATCGCAACTAAATACGTCTTACAACACTTACAGAAACAGTAATACCACACCGACAGAAGTACGCACTATCATTCAGTAGACCCCTCTCTCCGGAGGCGTCTCGGTTGTATAACTGGTGTGCGTACAGTAGTACTGTCAAAGTTGTTTGAGCAAGATTTGAATCTGGATGAACATAGTGAAAAATAATTATACCAATATAGGAGAATTGGTTTACTTTACGATAAACGCGCGTCTCCTTTGTTAATGCAAACTGTTCGTGCCTGACATATTCGTGCATAAACTAACTTCAAATTATTTTAAATAATAGTTATTATACACTGCATTCCTAACAAAGCGGTAGCGGTAGCTCTTACTTTGTGTTTTGATGTTCTATCATCGTCTATCCAATATATGATATGACTACCCTGTATATGTATATTTTACAAAGAGCTCATAAAAAATGATGTAACAATTCTTTAAAGTTCTGAGTAACATAAAACTCAGAATTTATATTGTAACATAATACTTTATTCGTAATAGAATACTTTATTTTTATAACTGTTAACATATGCTTATTATTGTTTTTAAATATTTGAATGAAAAATATTTTCTCATAAATCTTGTAGTTGTGTTTTTAAAATTTTTTATTTTCTGTTGGACCCGTATTCTGGGAAGACAAATTGTTTTACTTCTCTAACGGCGTCTAAAAATTGATAGACATAAGTAATTTTGTAAAGTTAGATGGAACACTATTTCTTAAGACAGAAATATTGGCCCTTGCATTTGACAAAAATGTGTTCCCGGAGGCATATAAAGCTAAACTATGATATTATTTCTAAAGATAAATGTAGTGACCCTTAAATTTGATAAAAAGTGTTGCCGGAGGCAAATAATGTCAGCGATGTGTGTTCGACATATGCCGTGACGACTTCACAGAAATAATATTGTGATTCAAGCTTACAATAACGGATCAGTGGCTGGAAGCATACACGCCACAGAAATGTGAAAGACTCCTGGGGTTATCTATATCAACAGTGAGTTACTTTACCGTTAAAGCAGCCTAGTATGTTTAAGTTAATGTGTCACAAAATTTAAGAAATGTTTTAAACTTTTTAATGCAGTATGCGTTTGTTAATCACTTACTTTTCATTGGAATGTCTAATGGATGTAAAATAGATATAAAATGTTATAGATAAGATAGATATAAAGTGGATATATTATCGGTTTCTACCAAAACACATTGCTGTGTGTCAGTAAAAAATGATACAAGCTAAATAAACTTTTAATAATTATAATGAAACTGATGATTTTTGAGGTAAAGTATATGTTTCAAATATGCTTATAACAATATGTTATAGCTTAGCGTTTATAGTATTAGTCTACCTTCAGAGTACTTTATGCAATCACTGTATTTGAAGATGTGGTTAGTAAAAATAAGAAAATAATTTTTAGATGCTAGTTAGCTAATACGTTCCACAGTTTTCTGGGCAACTTCATGCAGCCAGTCGTGTGTAACAAAACACATTGCTATGTGTAAGTAAAAAAAATTATACAAACTAAAATAAACTTTTAATAATTATAATGAAAATGATGATTGTTGAGGTAAAGTGCATAAGATTTCAATGAAAATATTTCAGAAATGTTTATAACAATATGGTTATAGCTTAGAGCTTAGTTTTTGTAGTACTAATATAGCTACACAGTACTTACGTAATCACTATATTTGGATATGAGGTTGGTAAAATAACAAACAAATTTTAGAGGTTAATTAGCTAATAAGATCTACAGTTTTCTGGGCAGTTTCATGCAGCCAGTAGAATGTACGTACTTTATATTAATATAATTCGTAGGCTTAACGGCCGGAATCAATGTTGTTAAAATTCATTCCCGGGCTCTTTGGCCGTGGTACATCGTTTTCAGCAAAAATAAAGGTTTCGGCAGTGTCATATACTGCCATCATCAGTGACAATCGACGAGGTGAAAGCCTCTCATTGAGTACTCTGTGGCAAGGTGTTGCAAGTCTGTAATACACGTTCATCTTTCTGACTGGCTGGTGGTTGAGTTATGACTGTATCGTGGTACTTAGAGAATTTATAAGTAGGAGTAGTGTTCACGAAACTTCTCCAGCGTTAACCACAGTACTGTGGTCACTAACGTCTACCACCTTACGTTATCGAACCTCAATTTTCACTGATGTAGGCAGTCGATGGCACTTACGAAACGTCAGTCTTTGCTGAAAACAATGGACCACGGCCAAACAGCCCGGGAATTAATTTTAACAACATGTACTTTATATCGCTGCTTATAACTGCTATGATTCGCCATATCAGTTGCTGTGGTAGTATCCATTGTCAAAGTTATACTCCCCCTAACCCCCGAAAGTTATACTCCCCCCTAATCCCCCACAGTTATACTCCGGTTGATTTAATACGGCACCTGTTTAACTTGTAGCGTGTGCAGCAGTAGGTAACAGCATGAACGACGAGCTCATCTACCACAGACCACTCCGAACAAAAACCTCCAACGTGGCTCTGTATACGTTAAACACCCTATTCCCTCATCTGGACACCTTTCTAACCAAACGTAACTGGAAATATTCCCGGACAGCCTCTAGACGTACTTCCTTGCAATCAATAGTCCCATCAATCAACAGAACTACCCGCAACACCATCCTTCTTAATAAATCGTCTCCTTGCAATAGCCGATGGTTCTCCTCCCAGGCTACCTCGCCGACTACGTCTGAGAAATAGACTCAATTAGCCACTCTTAACTCTCTATCTATTATGCTTTCACACCACTCCCCAGCGTCAGAGACACTGAACTCACTAGCAGCTCACAAACCAAAAATACTCTAATTCTAATTCTAAAATCTTTCACCGATCGACCTTCTTGATCTCACAATAACGAATTTTCCTACCACCCACTTCTCAACTCTATACTCCACTACTAAGTGTCCTCCGCCTAGATTAACAAGTGTATTGTCCTCCACCAATAAGTGTAACAAGTTATTCAACAAGATTATACTCGTACAATAATTTAAGTAAAATTTGTCCTCAGGCAATAATAATAATGTCAACAAATACAGTTCCGCACAATAATCACTTTTCACTAATACCACTTGAGACGCACTCAGTAAATTGCCCGACATAAACTGAACTGAGCGTTGTTGGATGTTTATATTTATACCCCGCTGAGATGCCAGAATAATCTGTTACATTTTGGATGACGTGTTAAACAAGTGCTCTCGAATCCATTAGAAACGGTGTCGATGTCTGGCCTTGAACAGAGTGCGCTGACCGGTGCGGTCTGGAACAGCCTCGATTGTTGACGCACGATAAGTGTCCCGTAATTGTTTTCTTCTCGAAGTAGCATACATACGCACACAAATGTCACAGCTAGGATCTGCTGGGATAGCCGAGAAACATGGTGAATAACACTCTACTGTGACGGTGACGATTTTAAAAAAATAAAAAAAGGAAATAAAAGAAATGTAAAATAATTTAAAATCTCACATTAAAACAAAACATAAACCCCTAAAGAAAATGATAATGTAACACCGCAATAATACCCAAAATAAATAGTTTAAAACCAAAAAAGAATTCGAGAATAAAATTGAGATAACACCCCTTAATAATTAACCCAGCTTTAACCTGCCGAAACCGGCATCAACACCCATAATTACCCGTGATTAAGACTAATAATAGTATTAAATTGCAACTTGATAAAAAACATAACGATGTACAATAATAAGATAATAAGTAAGAGATACCATAATATAATTAAATATGTCAGAGAATAAACGAGTAGATATTAATCGGAATATGGAACTACTTTTATGCTGAATAGTAAATGACGCGAGATTACTACTCTTACCCCTTGACTAAAGTCACTTGCAATGGAGCGGTCGAGGCGTAAACAGCATACAGCCGAGATGCGGTATAGTAATAATAAGTTTAAAAGTTAATAAACTCGCCAGTTGGACGTAGCGGCACTCAGTACACATTTAAAACCATGTGAACCGCGAATATAGTCGGACAGTGTAATTACAGTAAAAATGTAATAAACGAGTGAGTGTGGATGAGAATTGCGCGTCTATGACAACAATTAAGTGTATGTAATTAGAAATGTGGTAAAATCATAATGTGAAACTCAATAACTAAATCAACATGTGACGTGTTTACAAGTGAATAAAACTTTTGTGCAAAAGATCCAAAACAACAAGCGATTACTACAACTTATTAAGAAAGCGAGAACCCGGACTCACCGTGGCTAAAATGACATCCGAACTTCACCAACAACAGAAACCTGATCTTCAGAAAAACTACAAGACACCAGGACAACAGAGAGAGTCGCCGATTCGCCGAGGATGATACCCACATGTGACACGGAACTTTGGCTTCCGTGGTTCAGAACTTGAAGTAGAATATTGTATGATAAACACTATATAGAAAAAAAATGAACGTAAAGTAAAACAAGAAAGACTGATTTAATTAAATTAAATGTAATTTCATGCTTAGCAATAACATGCGTTAATTTAAATAATTTTTGGTTAAATAAAGCAATATTTATGATGACACAAGAATAAATATTATAAATGTAATATCATATGCTGAAACGAAGTACTCGGATCCGAGGGCATTAATAAAAGAAAAACTATGCTAACTCAGTACTAAATTACTCTAATTCTCTTTGTACAAGAGGTACAAATGTTTTAACTTTTATATACTCATTGCTAAATTTATGTAATAAAGAGATGTCATGGTCCAAAAGGAGAGTGAATAAATCTACTAAACCCCTATCAATATCCCTCAATTCACGGGATCTTCTTTAACATTTGTTTACTTTTCAGTTATTTATGATTCTGTAAACATTATGGCAGCTTGTTTAATTGACCCGAGCCAATTAACCAGGTTCCCGAATTGTAACGATAGAGACGTTATACTACATAGTTTGAGGACGTTCTGTTGCGTAACAATATAATACTTTTGAATTTGTGACATGTTGAATATGTATTCAACTGCTGAATACAAATTCAAATTTCAATACGTATTCAGATTCATTGTTGTCTTGTAAAGCGCTGTCAAAGGTCAACAGGATTAACTCCAGGAATCAACACCCACACATTTGCTACATGTGATTTAGACTAAAAGGTGCAAATCTCCAGGGGTTCAAGACTGCAAACGTTTGTGTGTGTGCTGTGTAAGCAGGATATCTTCTGTCAATCAAGCAGAAAAGACGCGCGTCACTTACTTCGCCCTTACAGACTTGACACACAACAGATCAGCATGTTCTGTATGTGCGTTTCAATTCAATTCGTACTTCACACTCCCTCACGTCACTGGCGCTGTAGCCGTACAAACGTTCTTTTATAAACCATATATGTGTGTGTGTGTGTATTGTTACATATTGTAACAAGACATATGAGTCCGATATTTCAGTAACCCAAAATATTAAAACATGTCAATAATTGAGTGCAAGAGACACACCAAGTGATTATCCATATTTGTTAGTAAACATAAATGGTAGGCTTTCAGAGTTAAAATAAAATTATCTTCTGTTTGTATACTAAATAATTTTAAATTTCTGTACGTAATACATTTATTATTTAATATTATGTAATAATTTTGGATTAATTTTTTTAAACATTTCATATATTTTAATATTGTTTTAATCCAATGTTGTATATGAAAGTCAACTTAGGATTGTCATTAGATTGTAATCTTTGTATTCTGAAATATTAAAGTAAAATGAAATTAAATAACAAAACAAATTGTGCTCAAGTACATTATTTTGACAACGTGTTAATAATTAAAATTTAATAAAACAAATTAAAATGTTAAAGAAAGTTTACTTTAGAAAAGTAGTAGTAACTTTCGTTGTTGACAAAAAGAATTCAACACATTTGTTGAGAAGAGAAGTGCATATTAACGTGTTAAATTTAGCTAGCATTTGTTGTTAAATATTAAATACAAATATTACAAAGTGTAACGCGGTTTATATTTAAAGATGAGATACCATATAAATATAAATTACTTACATCACCTTCATACTAACACGCGGTAGCTGATAATATACGTCTACACAAGACCCCATAGCGTGCGGTGTTATTACCACACACACACGCACATACACAAAATGTAATGTGTGTCGCAAGTGTGATGTGATGTCCGGGTTAAGCCTCGCTTTCGGGGTTTCAATGTTTTCCGCAGCATTTCGTCAGATCTGTCTCTGCTATCTTCGACTGATTCCTCTTCAATATGTGGAATAATGACATCTTCATTTATCTCCACTCATATCTTCATCTATCTTTCTATAATTAATCGCAAATACGATTGTACCATTGTAATTGATTATTTACTGCAATTATATCAATAAGGAATACACATTCAAAAGTTTGTTGCCCTCATTATGTCGCAGTAAGCGGCCTTAAATTGGCCTGCGACAGTGCTGCTTATGCAACATCTACTGTCTAATATATATTTAATCTACAAAATATGTCTATGATCTCACTACTAATCATACACGCAAAGTGAGTGATCTCACTTTTCGCCAATACACGCAATCTCACTTTTTGTGTCCTTGCTATCTCTGTAGCATCCACGGCGAAAATATCTGCCAGTAAGAAAGTTATCTTGTACAGAATATAACTTTCAGTACAAATACCTTGTTCACTCTTTGAATATGTATTTTTTTCCTTCCCTAAACCTTTATAGAATTTAATTCATATTCAATTTAGACGAAACAGGAAATAATATCAAGTAAATGGTGATGCAGGAATGAAAGTAAAAATTAAAAAAATATAGTGTTACGCAATACGGAACGTTTTACAAGTATCTCGGCTATCACAGCAGAGCCCAGCTGTAATATGTGTGTGCGTACATATCGCTGCTGTGACACTTATCACGGGTCAACAATCGAGGCTGTTCCAGACCTCACCGGTCCACGCACACTGTGTTCAAGGCCAGAAACGACACTGTTTCTAGTGGATTCGAGAGCGCCCGTAAGAGGCAATTGCTTAACACGTCATAACAAAGTGACATCTTATTCTAGCATCTCAGCGCGGTATAAATATAAGCATCCAGCAACGGTCAGTTCAGTTTTACGTCGGCGATTACTCATTGCGTTTAAGTGGCGATTTATTCAAGTGAGGTACGAAGTATTGTGGCGAAGTGTTATTGTGTTACAACTGAGCGGGACTCTATTAGTTGACATTATTATTGCATGTGGACAAATTTTGCTCGGATTATTGTACAAGTTGATTATAAATTGTATTTGTGATTAACTAAAGCTGGTGATTAGTAACTTCATTGGTGTCTGTAACTTTGTTTTCCACTGTAGCGTACGACGACCAGCGAGACCGTCGTTATTAATAGTAAATGAAAGTACACAGTTTGTCTTCTTCATGAAAATGAGCGGAAGAAATCTACCTGTCATTCCGCATTTGCAATGCCCCTTCAATATCACGATGGACCGTATCCCGTGAGAGACTTTCTACTGCATAAACAGGGGGACAGTCAAAATAATAATAATTATTATTATTAGGGGGTCCTACAGTCTATGTCGCATCCCGCATTTCGATCGCCATTCCTCCCTATCCTTACAGTTATCATCTTCAATAGCTCGATCTCTAATGCTTTTCCTAATTCCTGTTCTCCATTGTGATGTCAGTCTTCCTTTTCTTCTCGTGTTTTGTGGTGTTTACGTCAATGCTTTCTTTGGACACCGCTTCTCGTCCACCCTCGTTACGTGACGTGGTTCTCATAGCAACTGTCTGGATTCTAATCTTTCTGCTGTTGTATATACGCGCCCTGTTTTCCTTCTTATATCTTTGTTTGTAACATGTTGGTTTCTACAAATATTACACGCTCTTCTTAAGAAATCCATTTCCACAGTTCTATAATCTTTTTCTCTTTATCTGAAAGTCACCAGCATTTGCAGTTGTGAGTTATATGGGGTCCACAATAGTTGTGTAGATTATGATTACTTTAAAGTTTCATTTTGTTCGACCAAAGTAACGAGTTTAGTAAACGAATAGCCTTTTCCCCCTGTTGTATCCTATTTTTGATGTCATTTTTTGTTGTTCTATCTTCTGAAATAATGATTTCCAAATATCTGAATTCGCTACACTTTTCGATTCTATGGATTTGCAGATCTGGGTCTTCTTGTTGCATGTCTCCTATTTTCATATATTCTGTTTTAGTAGTGTTTATGTTTAGACCCCATTTTCGTACTCCTCTTTCAATTTTCTAAACATATAGTCTGTGTCGAAAAACATAAAGTGCTAAAAGTTTCGACAAATCGTCAACCTGATTATAATTTTCAGAACAATAGAAACAGGTCACAACCAATAGCCTACTACTGTTGCGTGTGGCTCTCTCAATATTAAATTCGAGCTGAAATTACGAAGTCTCTTACAACCCACCTTAGTTTAGAGTAAAGAGCTACTCGAAGTTTACGTAAACTCAACTTCAACTCCAAGCACTGGATTGTTATTTCCGCGGAGAAACTGTTACAATCCGGGATTTCAATTTCACATCACACAAAGAGTTTGGAGGGTAAAGTGAATTTCATGTTGTGGTGGATTAACAAACCATCTCGCTTCTAAACTTTACGTCTGTTGCTGAACAGACAAAATCCCAGACCGTAAGTATCAGGGATACGTGACGGGTATTGATAACGAGAGCTGGCTGGAGCAGTGGCACGTTATATTACTGTACAACTGTCAGCTGTATTTAATGCCGCTTATTAAAGCTCTGTATTGTTTGTTAACTTTTTGTGAAAACAGAAGAATCGTCAGAAATAACTGAATATGTATTATATAAACTAGAGAATGAAACAAATGTTTAATAAAATACGTACACAGCCGCGGAAATTGTAAATTATTTAATTTCGTTAAGTATAACGAATAAAATAAACACAAAAGATAATCATATGTTCACTAATTTATTATCTATTAAATTATTTGTAAGTTCTGTAGTAGTATAACAAAGTGAAGGAAGCCTTTGTTGTCATTTATTAATTGGTGAAAAAGCGTATGGAATTGTGACATTTCTTATTTAACAGCAAAGAATATAACTTTGATGTAGTGGTCTTGATATAAGCTAATAACTCCTGTGGGCTATATACGCAAAGATCATTTTAATTTAAAAATTTTTAAAGCAGAAATTGACATCGTTTATGGTTAAGTTGGAGCGGTCGTGGCGTAGTGGCGTAGGGTGTGGCGCTACGCTGTCGGCGCGAGTTCGATTCCCGCCGGGGCCATCTGATTTAGATACAACCGTTCCGTTCCCCCTCGCGATGGCAAACCAGCGAGAGGTATCCTGCCTAGTATAAACCCTCCCCAATTATGCAGTTCGGATCCGGCGATAAACTGTTGTTCCCATATACCTGTGACAGACTCCGTAACACACGCACCACGGGTATATGCGGGGTGGGTACAAACCAGTCGAAAGACTGAAGGACCCAAAAATAATAATAATTGTTAAGTCTGGATAGTTTATAAAATTTTATGTTTCATGTGTTTTTTACTGTTACATTTATTTTAAATTATAGACTACCATAATGTATTTAACATATTTTATGTCACTTTTATGTCTGTCTGTCAGAAAACACAACTTGTCATAATAAGAATAAAAACAAAAGGTCCTTTTTGTAGCACCGACGTAGCTTAGGCAGAAAGAATGCAAGTTTGAGTAAAGCGCATTATATTTTCAGAAAAAGAAGATATATCATACTCTATTTTACGAGACTATAGACGTTATAAGGTTAAAGCAATACAAACTCTTGATAGCGTGTCCATTGTCGGTTACTCATAAAATAATTATGAGTATCGACCTTAAAAACCTCTGAGTGTTGTGTTGTTGACAGTTGAAGTTTACATTACAACCGGTTAACAATATCTGGTAAGTATGTTATTAGTTGAAAGAAAGAGAGCAGTCTTGGCTGCACGGTTTTATTTACTTGCTGAAAAATCGCAACTTTTTCATAAATATGACTGTGCCTAGATTACTAACAGGTTTACATTTTTGCTTAGTACTAACGCTTTTCTTCTGTAACGTGGTATAAGGCTATACACGCGTTAAGAATATAGGCCCGCATAACTGATACTATGACATATCAACTACAACTGGCTTGTAGTATTTTCGACTGTCAATGGTTACGTACAACTATTGGATATGTTTATGTACGGACAAGAGTTCAGAAGGAATTAAAATTGGAAGAGGAGTAAGGCAAGGCTGCTGTGTGTCACCAAATTTATTAAACATATATCTTGATGACTTGATTAGGAAGTGCTTTGACAAAACAAGAGGGGTGAATGTCGGTGGAAGAAGAATTGAATGTATAAGATGTGCTGATGACATGGCTGTTTTAGCAGAAAAGGAAGAAACAATGAATGAAATGATAAGAGATTTGAATTTAGTATACGAGGAATATGGAATGAGGATTAATAAGGAAAACACTAAGTGTATGGTAATTAGCAGAGGTGGAAATAGGGCAAACATAAAGATAGGGCAAGACAAAAATACAACAGGTGGAGTTGTTTAAATATCTTGGATGCTTGATAAGTAAAGATACGTCCTGCACTCATGAAATTAGAACAAGAATTGCTATAGCAAAAGAGGCATTTAATGGGAAGAAAAGACAGCTGTGTGGCAAAATTAATAAGAATTTAAGAAAAAGGTTGGACAAATGTTATGTGTTGATCGTTGCTTTATATGGTGGAGACATGGACACTGAGGAAAGAGGATAAGAACAGATAAGAAGCATCTGAGATGTGGGTTTAGCAAGCAATGGAAAAAGTGAGGTGGGGTGATAACGTAAGGAATGATGCAATTTCAAGAAGAATAGGGGGAGGAAAGAATCCTGAAGGTAATAGAAATTAGGAGAAGGAATTGGTTAGATCATTGTTTAAGAAGAGACTACATGCTTACAATTGCTACGGAGGGTGTCATAGAAGGAAAAAAAAGAGGGTGTAGAAGAATGAAGTTAACAGATAGCATTAAAATCAAAGGGTGTTACGAAGAAACAAAAAGTCTGTAATGCGATAGGACGGCTTGAAGAGGTTTTACCATTTAAAGACCTGTCTTAAGGCAGAACACTAAATAATAGTGTACGTTTGGCTGACTTTTGTCTACAACGCTTACAACGTGCAAAGCAATCTACTGCCAATCCATGTCCCTAGCTTAAACAGGTGCATGCAGTAGAATCATCAGTAATATCATCAACAGGAAACTGATGTGCAAAGTGTAACTTTCTATCTCCAGAAAGTTATTTTTCTAATTATATTTCAAATATTTTAATCTATTATCACAAAATTTGTATACAAAAACTCTATTTTATCATATATGGTTTATAATAATTTATAGCTTTTGTTGCCTTAGAAAAGGCCATTGATAACGTTAAGTGCAACAAGGTGTTTAGTACTCTACACAAAACAAGAGTGCCCTACAAAGAACGAAGATTGATCCAGAATCTTTACAAGCACAAGACAGGCATAGTTCAATGTGGAAACCATCAAGAGGAAGCGAATATTGAGAAAGGGGTAAGGCAGGGATGTTCTCTGTCTCCATGTTTGTTTAACTTGTACATCCAAGAAGCGATCGATAGAGTAAGAGAAGACACCCATCTCGGAGTAAACATACACGCGGGAAAAAGTGGACATGTTTAGGTTCGCAGATGACATAGCAGTGACTGCAGAGAGCAACGAAGATCTTCAAAAGATTCTTGACACAATGGATCAAGCAATGAAGCTTGAATGGATCAAATGTGATTCAATATGAAAATAAATAAACAAAAACCAAAGTCCTAGTATGTAGTCGGAAGGAAGAAAATCCAGTCAGAATAACTCTTGGAAATAATGTTCTCTAAGCAGTTAAAGAATATAACTATCTAGGAAGTAAAATCACAAGTGATGGACGTAGCAGTAAGGAAATTATAAGCAGAATTAACCTGGCTAAAATTGCTTTCAAAAAACAGAAAAATCTCCTCACTTCAAATACTATTAGCCTAAAAATAAGGAAGAATCTAGTAAGGACATAAGTGTGGTGTGTTGCCTATGCGGGAGTGAATCTTGGACAATTGGAGAATGTGACAAGAAAAGACTCCAAGCATTTGAGACCTGGTGGTACAGAACAATATTGAAGATAAGCTGGAGGGAAATGATATTGAATGAGAAAGTCTTTAGAAGAGCTTTCTACGAAATTTAAAAGGCAGAAGATCTAAGTTTATAGGGCATATACTACGACACAATGGGTTGGTTAAGAGAATAATATAAGGAACAATTGAAGGAAAGAATCACAGAGGAGGACCCCGTTTAAACTACATGAAACAGTTTATGATCGATATGAACTGCGCATCATATTGTGAGTTGAAAAAAAAAGCAGAGAAGCGTGAAAGAAGGCAAGCTGCTGCCAACCAGCCTATGGGCTGCTAACCTAGAAGAGAGAGAGAGGAGGGTTTATAATATCATTACTTTAACCAAAAAGAATTACGATTCTTTGCAATTTCATCATTTTTATTTGAAAACTTAAATAACTCAAATTAATATAGTGATTACCTATATCCTTCTCTCTTCCATCAAAATCAATATTTTTTTTACGGATTGTGGTTGATCTGCTTACGTTACTTTGTCTACTATGTGTTCTTACATTTTGTAGACTATTAGAAAGCAAAAAACTTTTTGTATTTTTGTATCTTTAAAATAATCTTTGTTTCATTGCTTTGTTTAATATTTTTTCTGTACCGTCTTGAAGAATATGTTTGCCTATATTAGATTAAAAGGTTTTACACGAAGTCTGACATTGCTTTTTCTTTACGCCTAAATTGTCCTCCATATGATCGTAGACTATTCCGTTTACCCATTCACCTTTAGCGATATATATTCTATTCTATTCACCTATATTCTACATGTAACTTTCTTAAACTAGTATGTCGTCCACTTCTGTTTTAAAGTTTTATCTTTCCACCGTTTCTGTAGTCCTTAATCACTTTTTAAAATTAGTTTATAGTAATTCTTCTGTTACATAAAAATCTTTTTTACAACAGACAGAATTATTCTCTTTCTTTCTTAGCTTTTCCCTAAATTTTTTTTATAACAATAAATTTTTCTTTAATAATTTTTGCGCTTCAGAGCACTTTGCCTTACAGCCAGACCTGAGCTACAAACACTTTGTATGATTTCGCCGTTAATGTTAACTTAGAGTCCCTCTGCCACGCTACTGCTACTACGGCATTTTCTTAGATGTCAACATTAGAACAGAATGCACTTTACTTCTCACTACATGACTGTGATTAATCTGGTTTGCGTAATTAGTTACTGCTGCACTTGAGAATCACTACATTAAAGTGTACAATGAGAAAGGGATACGATTAAGAAATGGAGCCTGTTATCTTCATTATATATTACAAATTATAATAAATAGTGCAATATAATAATTATAAACATTATGTGCACACAAGTGACTAGTGCAGTAGTTAATAATATTTTAATGTGAAATAAAATTATTCTTTTACAGATTGCATTAGTAAACGTTTCTGAACGTGTCAGATAGAAAATGAATACGTACCCGCAGGAATATACTGTGGACACGTGATGCGTAAACTGTGTTGAGCCCACAGGGATGTGCGCCTTGACACGTGCTCTCACTGCGAGACGTGTCCTGTGTCCGCTCTACTTCCTTGCTGACACTATACTTACACGCACATACGCTCACGCGCGATCCTCTACTGTTGCTTCAGCAATAAAATATTCTGTTTAATTTACCGCCCTTTACTTGTTCTCTCCATTTCACATGAACGGAAATATTTGCGTGTTAAGCGAGTAGATTAATGTTGCAGACCCACATCCAGCCTCGATACAAACAGATACATATAGTAATAGCTTAATTACACGAGAAAGTACCGAAGATTCCAAGAATTAGAGAACTGAACAAGAAAAACTGTTTATTTTACATGAAGGGACATATTTAGAATTGTGTACGTTTTAATTAATGTTTTAACATTACAGTTTTCTGTTTCACGAGATATCTTTTAATCTGAAGCGAGTAATCTTTTACTTCTTTACACTAATCATTTGGCTAAAACCAATACGAAAAATAAAATTCCGCAATAATATTTGACCTTCCCATACGTAGGTCTCAGTATAAACAACGTTTCGTTCGTTCCTGCATTTTGAATAATTTCGTATATAAAAATTTAATTTATCTCATTCTGGAGCGGGTATGATTTTTCTAAGTAAAATTAAACTAGTCGTGTTTGTGTCCGATTGTAAGAGATAATGTGTAACACATTTTTTTGAAAATATTTAAAGAATCTTTATCAATAAGCCAACGGAGGTTATAAACATTTCATTATATAAGACGATCTGTTTTCTGAATATTACAGTTGCATTCACGCTCAGCTAAAAGAAATTTTGTGTTGCGGTGAGTCAACGGCCTACTTGCCTATAAACGTTGCGACTGTGGCTGCTGAGATAAACTGAGTTAGTAAATTATAAGTTTACGCATTATTACATTGTTTTCCCAGAGCCTACGCAATGTTTTATCACGTCAGCAGTGGATTTGTTTAATTATTCACCTAAGTAGGAAATTTACGCATACACAAAAGTTCCTTTGTAAGTAACTCGTTGAGTTTCTTGCTGGTCTCCTATACAATATATAAAATGGCAGGATTCAATTTATTAACATACCGTATTTATAGAATTCCATTAAACGAACAAGAAAGTAACAAAGAAAGACATATTATCAAACAAACAGCAATAGACAATGGATACAAAATAAAAACTGTCAATACATTAAAAAGTAAAGTAAAAAAATAAACTCACTAAGCAAACGCCATACAAACCTTCGTGTAAAAACCCTTCTACTAATGATAATATAAAATGCGTCAACTTTACTTATCACGGAAACATAACTCGTAAACTAAGCAAACTATTTAAAGATACAAATTCACAAATATCTTATAATATAGATAACATTGTGTTTAATAAAATAAAACCTAAAACTAATTTGAACATTCATAATAGAAATGTAGTTTACAAAATAGAATGTCCAGATTACAATAAATGTTATGTGAGTCAGACGGAGAAAAAACTGTCCGAGAGATATATTCACCATCGGAATGCGTTTCTAAAACCTAATATTTAACAATCTAATTTAGCCACACACTGTTTGAACAATAAACATTTCCAGACATTCAAAATGTCAAATTAATTAAAAACCTTCAAAAAGGTAACAAATATTTATTATATACCTTTTTGAAGATAGCCGAGAAACACGTAGAGTTCTGTAATATCGTAACATATCATAATGTCCTACCCGACGCCGTACATTACACGTTAATTTATCTTAGCATATGGTTATCATTCACAGATCAAACAATGTATTTTAAAGAAACATCTAAATATTACAATGGTAAAATATACATTCAAAACTTTGTTGTATCGATATATAATGTTTTTTTTAAACTTAAGTAACGTCCTAAATTTCTGGACTATTCGTGGAAAAATTTTTCAGAATTCGCCTTAAACTCTTGGCTACTGCTCGTTAGTCGCGACAGGGGAGACTTCCACGTCATACACACACGTTACAGTCACCGATCCGTTATCGCGAACACGCCTCGCAGTTGTATTTGTGTAAAGCCTATTGCTCCGTCATGCACACACGCCGTCAGCCACTGAATCCCTCTGTCTCTTGGGAGCCAGTTTTTGTCAATTTTAACAAACGTAAGGATCGACATAACTCATTTTTGGAAGTATAAAATGAATACTTTACTTTGGAATGGCTACATAGTAAGACGCAAAAAATATTTATAGACGTGAAAAATTAGTGTTTCCAGTTACATTACCTAACAGACAACGCGCATTTTAGAGTACACGAATTACAGATTTATATAAAATTGTATTCCTTTTTTATAACATTTTAGTATCATTGTGTTTTAAAAAAGAATTCTCTTACGCCTACTGTGTTCATTCGTATTTCTTTCGTTTTCTTTGTTACTATATATTGTTAACCATTTAAAATCCATTTTAAGTAGCTATTTTTTGTCTCCAGGTCTTGAAATTTATTGCTTTTATATATCGTTCAACAGAAATAATTCAGGGACGTTGCAAAAATATCGCTTACAAAGGAACGAAGAAAAACATGTATGTCTATATTTTTCATTAGACTAGATATAGATAAAATACGTGAATAAAATGATACAATTTTTAACATCAAGAGTAATGGAAATGGTTGGAAATCCATTAGTAAACAAGTTTGGAGGAAAATTAAATGATTTAGGTAAGCAGGTTTGAAGAGTAACATTCATACATATCGGGCCTTACAGCTTTCTATTAGTTTCTTTATTCCTGTCTGAGTGTGCGATTGTAGAGCGTGTAATGAGAAACGGGACGGGCTTGTAATGAGCGTGATCCTTACGCGCCGGGGGGGGGGGGTTATAAATACGGTTGTCTTGTCAGTCGGTGTTAGGTGTTTCAACAAAGTCCTCCAACCGCTAATCTCAGGTAAGAAATTTTTAATTTTAGTTGATAGTGAATACTCATATGAGTCATTTTTAATTTATGTACAACTTTTGTTTTAATGGTAAGACTTTTAAGCGGTACTTATGGTTATGTGTCAATATTTTTTTAATAATTTGCAAGTACTTTTATGTTTATAACTTTTAAAAATGACCACAAAGTTTAGGGTTTGAAACGTCAAGAGGAAAAATTACAACGGATATGGCTGAAGGTATAAAAAACGTTCGGCTGGAGGTTTCGCCAGATAACGTTTAGTTCTAACGTTGAAGAAAAAGTTGAATGTAAAACAGATTATATATTTTGTTGAATATTTCAACCGTTTACCAGTGTTTTGGTTCATCATAAAGTTCCTCGAGTTTCTGAAGTTTTACTCAAATTTTAAATAGTCTCGTAATTGCAAAGACAAAAATAATATAAAGAAACGATGAATGTTTTTCGTAAAAACAATTAAGTACATAACACTTCTGAAACACAAAGTGAGAGCCTTTTGACAAAGTCTGCTCAGGCCTTGTGAGGAATGGCGATTGATATAGAGAGCTTTGAGCAAGCGGAACTACGTTCACCACATCTTTTGCAGCTTACGAGGTGTGATAAACAACTATCAGGATTGATTTTATTTACATAAATATACGAGAGTTACAAATTTGTAAACTCCTCTCCTTCAAAATAATCCTCTTCCGCAGCCATACACTTCTTCCAGCTCTTCGAAGCATGTCTTAAAGTCATCTTCTGTAAGAGCCTTAAGTTCTCACGTCGCATTTTATTTTATCTCTTCTATATCTTGAAATCATCTTCCTTTTAATTGATTTTTCATCTTTGGAAAGTGAAAAAAGTCACAGGATGATGAAAAAAGTCACATATCTAGTGAATATGGAGGATGCTGAAGCTGTGGAATATTGCGTTTAGCAAGAAAATGCTGAACAGCATGTGACGTGTGGGCGGGTGCATTGTCATGTTGAAGCCACCATTCGCCACTCTGATGCAACTGTGATCTTTTTCGTCAAATTGCGTGCCTCAATCACCTCAAAACAAAAGTGTAGTAATCGTGGTTTATTGTTTGGCTTGGTGGAGCAAATTCATGATGAACAATCCCCTTGTGATCAAAGAAAACTATGAGTATGATCTTGACTTTGCTTCGGCTATGTTTTGCCTTTTTTGGTCTTGGAGAACCTTGCGTCTTCCACACTAAAGACTGGGACTTAGTTTCTGGATCGTATCTATAAACCCATGATTCGTCACCCGTTACGATTGATTTAATGACGTTTTCATCGTTTTTAACACATCGAAGCAGGACTTGAGCGACTGACACCCGGGCATCTTTTTGATTAGCTGTGAGCACGTTTGGTAAAAACTTTGCAGAAACACGCCCCATTCCCATTCCATCAGTAAGAATAGGCTGAACTGACCTGAAACTAATTTAAATGATTTTCTCGCACAGCAGCACGCACAAGCTCAACGTTGTGGTCAGTCTTGCTGGTTAAAGGCCTTCCTGAACGCTCGTCACTCTCAACACATTCACGCCCATCTTTAAAGCGCTTAAGCCACTCATACAATCTTCCCCATAAACTTTTTGTAACTTTTCAAATGTATCTTTAGATATTTCATCAACTTTTTGACAAAATCTACTACAAATTCTCATCAATTTTTTCTGAGATGGTAAATGCGCTAAATGAGATTACATAACACAACAATGGGCGTTTGTAAACAAGCCAGATCAGCTGTTATTATAAAACTTATACCGAGTAATTAGTATACTGTAAAGTAGACGTATGTGTCGCTTTTTGGAGCTAAGTCATCTGACTTGGAGTTGCCAGTATCAATCTTGATACTTTTGATATACCTCGTAGAAAGAATATAAAAGAGTGCAGTCAGTGAAAAATACATTTTAGTGTCTATTCTGTTAGAGAATTAAAAATTAACATACAACTAGTTATTGGTACAGTGGTAATGACACTTATTGAATGAAATTAGTTGTACAAAAATAATATGTTCATTGTGGTAGAATTAAATATATTTATCAAACGCTGTAAAACAAAGAAAAACAAACATTATGCTTGTTTTATTATTTGTTATTATACTTCGTTGGCGTAGATACTCTGACTAAACAAAAGTACCTCTTGTAAACAGTTTTTTGACGCTAACATTTGTCATTGTGTGCACAAAAGTGACCCTCAACGTGAAATTAGACTGAATTTGCATAAAAATACCAGTTTTCAGCTTTGCGTCAAGCTTACTAATTACTGCCACATACAAGCCATTATGTTTGTTATGGTCTTCATGTTTATGATTTTTAATTTAAGAGTGTAATTTGACAATGCTGTACAGAATCTACAATTTCTTGATGTATACGAAGGAAGAAAAACTACTTTAGTGGAAAGAGATTAAAAATGCTTGTTTAGGTACACTTATTTACAATTTTCTTTGTTTTACTCTACGTTATGAAAACAATAAATAACGCAATTTTTTTAAAGAGACTTTGATTAGACTTAAATTTAAAGTACCGATGACATATGGACTGTGGACAAAGAATAATACAGAAGTTAAGACTTTTCCAGAGGATAACTAGACGTAGAAATCAACAAAGTAAGAATTACAAAAATACCATAACATTCTTAAGCGGATATAAAGCTAAAATTGAGCAAATCATGTTATTTACGGAATAAAAGATACAAATGCAGATGATCAAATCAGTTAGGGTAGACAAGATCAGTACATAGTCAGAAGGAGTGTTAAGATTTGAGACCGGTGGTTATCGGCTACCAAAACCAATGTCTGTGTCTAGTTTATTAAAATGTAGAATCGGTTTTTTGAAGTTTATAATAATAAAATTTTGGTTCTGTGTACGCACATACACATCACAGCTGGGCTCTGCTGGGATAGCCGAGATACTTGTAGAACGTTCCATATTACGTAACAATATGTATTCATAAGAATAAAGAAGGTATAAGGAAGTACTCGACTCATGAATACTAGTGAAAAAGATATTATTAGCAGGATAAACTAGGGTAAGATTGCTTTTAACAACAATTGGCGAGTACTAACAACAAATAGCATCTCTCTTAAAACATTAAAACGTTTCGTAATGAGTTTTATGTAGAGCAGTGTCATGTATGATTGGGAGTTGTGGACAATAGGAATGGAGGCAAAAAAGGAAACTTGACAGCTCTGAGATATGGTATTATTGCAAGATAGTAAAAATAAAACGGTCTGACAAATTTTACAAATAAAGAGAATAGACTATGAGGTGTGTTTGTTAAAAAGCATAATTGGAAAAAGGGTAGAAATTATTGGACATACACTGCGGCATGAAGGACTACTAAAATTGGTAACAGAAGGAACAATAGAAGGTAAAGGATATAAGAGGAGACCAAGGCTGCAGTATATAAAGCAAATTATGGATGATGTAAATTGTGAAACTTGTGAGGAAATGAAGAGGAAAGCACAAGATCGATCACAATGGAAGACTGCTGCAAAACAATCTTAGGATTGAAAACATAAGAAGAAGAAGAAAGTACGAACAGTGATTTAAAATTCATAAGCTTATTCACATATAATTTATTCTTATTACGAGTAAAATTTTAGATCTTAGTTTGTGCTAATCTGGTATACCCAATCGGTACTTACATGTATTGAATATTATATATGAAGAATAATTAAAGTTTCTCATTTTGCAGAAAGACGTTTGCACAAATTATGCAAAAAATAATTATCTGAATCTTAACAGGAAATTACATTTTTCACTCAATATACTAAATACATAAATTATGCAAAAAATAATTATCCGAATCTTAACAGGAAATTACATTGTTCACTCAATATACTAAATACATAAATTATGCAAAAAATAATTATCCGAATCTTAACAGGAAATTACATTGTTCACTCAATATACTAAATACATAAATTATGCAAAAAATAATTATCCGAATCTTAACAGGAAATTACATTGTTCACTCAATATACTAAATACATAAATTATGCAAAAAATAATTATCCGAATCTTAACAGGAAATTACATTGTTCACTCAATATACTAAATACATAAACTATTTATGTTGTTACGCCATTAAATAACGGTCAACATGTTTCTCGGCTATTCCAGCAAAGCCCAGCTGTAATGTGGGTGTGCGTACGTATTGCTGCTACTTTGAGATGAAGGACAATTACGTGACACTTATCACGCGTCAACCACCAAGGCTGTTCCAGACTTCACCGGTCCGCGCGCGCTGTGTTCAAGGCCGCAAACAATTTACGCTCTAGTGTTTTCTAGTAGTGTTGACGCGTATTATGGATTATTCTGGAACACTTGTGCTATCTATATAAACAACGACAGCTGCTGCTCAGTTTCAGTTTTAAGTAGCGATTTATTCAAGTGAGGTTTGAAGTATTGTAGCGAAGGTGTTATTGTGTTATAATTGTGCGGGACTCTCATAGTTGACATTATTATTGCGTGTAGGCAAATTTAGCTCGGATTATTGTACATATTTATTATAGACTTTATTTGTGATTAATTAAAGCTGGTCATTAGTAATTTGATTGGTGTCTTGTATTTTGTTTTCCACTGCACCGTAGGACGATTAAGGAGACCGACGTAACAATATTAATTAAATAAGCCATAAAAAATATGAAATACGTAAGAGGGAAGACATTTAATACGGATTACTCTTGTGATTCTAGTGAACGGTGTCAACACAGCTGTACAAAACAGACTGAACACTACTTATTTGTAGGCATTAGCGCGCTCTGACGTTCAGCCGGTAACTACGCTGACTACTGCAACCGTAAACAAACTTATTGTGTTTCATTAGTTTGCTGATTGGAAGTTACGGCCTGGACAAACAAGCTACTTTCTTGCACTGTAACACAGGAAGAAAGCTAGTAACACAGACGTTTCAATGGTATAAGTTATTTTTAACGATAAACCAATGGATGCGCGCGCGCGCCCACACACACACGTGTATTTTCAAATGACAGTAGAAATCGAGTTATAATATTTTTTATTACACAGGGTAATTTAATCGATGTTTTAACAGATAATGACATTATTCAAGAAGAAGCATTTTACTGTGATGACTTTGTTAGAGAAAATTCGTTACACATAACTGTATTTATGTGTGTTCCCCTTCCGATAAACCGTAAAGATTAGTAAAACATGTGTTACCTAAAATGTATTAAAACACTGGGGCTAAGAACACTGGAGTAAGTAGTATTTTGCATCAGAAGTTAATGAGTTCTGTGAACTAACTCATAAAGAAAATTGTATGACACAGAAAGTACGGTATGCCTGGCAAGAAAAATAGGTGAATTTAGATCAAAAAGCTCTTGTTGGAAGCAAAATTAGAGCTAAAAGATTAGAGTGGATTGGTTATGACTTAAGAGCAGAAAATGAGAAAGATGTAAAGAAAATGCGTTTTAAATAACCCATAGGAACACAGGTTTCCAGGAAGATAACGAACAAAACCTTTAGGTAGTATAGAAAGAGAACTGAAAGAACAAAAGCGTAAATGAAAGCTGAAAAAAAAACAGCACAGACAGGAATGAATGGAAAGGAATTGTCAGGGAGGCTGAAACCCTACAGGGTTGCACGATCGTATTGAATAAGTAAGTAAGTATCCTATTTCATGTAAGATGTATATTGCTTGCTGGAGATCGTCTTCTGAAGTGGCGAATATAGCTTGATCATACGCGAAGAGAATGGTTTTGAAGCTTTGAAACTTGGGTCATAAAGAAAAAGGATGAACAGAAGATACAAACAGCAGAAATGAAATTTCTGAGAACAGTTAAAAGGTGTAATAGACAAGATCATATAAGAAATGAAAAGATAAGAAATGATTTAGATATTTTTTTTAGTTAATGAAAGGATTAAAGAATACAGAAGAAAATGGATTCAACACATCAACAGAATGGAAGAAAGTAGAATACCGAAGGTAGCGAACCCCTAAAGGGAGAAGAAAAGATGGTAGCCTTAAGAAAAGGTAGACTGTGGAATAGGAACAGGCCGCTAAAGCCTAAAAGCGTTAAGAAAAAGATGATGATGATGATGTAAGTAAGTATCCTTTATACAACATTGAGACTTTATATTCTCCGAATTTATCTTCTATACAAATTAATAGATAAGACATTTCCTCTTTCTTACTTGATAGTACATTACTTTTTGTCATATATTGCATTATCAACACAGTATTAAAATATATCTAATTCAACATACTTAATAATATGTATGTGCTGTCTTTGTGTGTTTTTTATGTTTAAGGGCTTGCCAACTATGGCATTAAGACCAAACGTTGAGCAGGAGTATTGCTCGTGATATAGGTTGGTTCTCACCTAAATTCTAGTTTAACAATGAGAATAAAAATTTGTACACACAAAGGCGCAAAACAATTGTGCCCGAGCCAATACAATAAACTTTCTGTCTCGTAAAAAGTAGATATTACTGTACAGAATACAAAAATATACAGTAGCGGTATGCAAAAGGTTAATTAATGTATTGTCCTTGTTTTGTTTTCACACTATGTTGTTATACATTAGCATTACAGAAAGTGTAAAAGTGCCTGCTTCGCCTTTGTTCGTAAACCTTTATATTTGTTGTATACGTTTGCTGAGTACAGAAAGGGTTTAAGGGTTCAGTAGAATTGCTTGTCCAGTACTAAACACAAGCTAAATTGTAATAGTCGTTAAGCATTAAAACTGAGCTGCTCTTATATTTCCATTTTTTCGGCTCACACAGACACTGGTTCTCTCTCTCTCTCTCTCTCTCTCTCTCTCTCTCTCTCTCTCTCTCTCTCTCTCTCTCTCTCTCTCTCTCTCTCTCTCTCTCTCTCTCACTCTCTCTCTCTCTCTCTCTCTATATATATATATATATATATATCTCATACACATTCAGTGTATTTGATTGAAATCTAACACATTAAAAATTTTAAAAATTATAAATTTTCAAAGAAAGGAAATCTAATATTTTTAATTACTATACACATTTATTGGTTAACATAATTATATAAACTATTTGGTGACTATGTAAAATTATGATGCATATGTAATTGATATAAGAATTATTAACAACTTATTTTACACATTTTTAATAGCATAACATTTAACAATTAAAAGTCAATAATCACAGTTTCAGTTTGTCACTACCTACTTTTGTATTCAATTTAGTGAATTCTAACAAAAAAGCTAAAACGAAAACTTTACAATTTTATTTATTTTTTACGAAAGTTATATTGTACATTACTTTTTCAATAACTCTCTTGAGGAAATTTGTTATTCCGACCTAACATCAGATATCATTACACACACTTCTTGTATGTTTTTTGCTATAATAACACTATTATTAAAATTTTTATAGATCAATGTTTCTAATTTTTAATTTTATTTACGTAAATTTAGCGTTGTTTATTTTTGAATAAAAACTAATTAGAAAAATTAAAATCGAAATTATTTTGATAAATGGTGTGGTCATAAGAAATGCGTGATAAAAGAGTGAATATCAAGAAACCTTTTGAGAAAAAACTAAAGTAAAGAAACTGTGAGAAAACATAATGAAAAGTTTAATACAAACAGCAATTGACGAAGAGCGTTTACCCTTGATAAAGGGAATCTAACAGAAGCTAAAGAAACACAACAATCAAAGGTGATGTATTGTTCTTAGTGCACAACGCGCAGTGGGTTGGGCCTCAACATTACATGTAAGGATAGATAAAATATTGGTTAAATCGATAAGCTTTGTTTTACGAACAAACCAACAGCTAGTTTTGTGTATTGTGTTTATAAAAAATTTAAATAAAAAGAACTAAAAAAATATCATTTGCATTAATAATAGCGATGTTTGACTTAACGTGTTGGTATTACGCAGTGCATGGTAATATTTGGGAAGCATTATTTCAGAAGATGGAACAACAAAGAATGACATAAAAAATAGGATACAACAGGGGAAAAAAGGCTATTCGTTTGCTAAACTCGTTACTTTGGTCGAACAAAATGAAACTTCAAACTAAACAGACAATCTACAGAACTATTGTTGAGCCCATTTTAACTTATGGCTGCGAATGCTGGCAACTTTCCGATAAAGAAAAAAAGATGATAGAAACTGTGAAAATGGACTTCGTAAGAAAAGCGTGTAATATTTCTAGACTGCCTCATGTTAGAAACGAAGATATAAGAAGGAAAACAGGGCGCATATTTACAACAGCAAAAAGAATAGAATCCAGACAGTTGCTATGGTATGGTCACGTAATGAGGATGGAGGAGAAGCGATGGCCAAAGAGACCATTGAGGTACACACCACAAAACAGGAAAAGAAAAGGAAGACTGACAACACAATGGAGAACAGGATTTAGGAAAAGCATGAGAGATCGAGCTATTGAAGACGATGACTGGAAAGATAGGGAGAAATGGCGATCGAAATGCGGGATGCGGCATAGACTGTAGGACCCCCGCTAATAATAATAATTACGCAGAGATAATGTAAAATATTTTTTTTGGTACACGTACGAATTTGCTTATTTTTGCACGTGTTTCTATAGTTTAGCTTATACACGAACGTCCTCATGTACGATGTGCGGTGTACACGTTTGGTATATCAAATTAATCGTCCAGTAACCGGTGCAGAAATGTCGAAAGTGTTGTATAGAAAAAGTCAGTTTGAAATCCAGTCTTGGAAAAACATTACAAACCAACCAACTGACAGGTACATACGAGTGGAAGGCAAGCAGACATACGATGACAGTGCTGCTCAAACACACTCGAGTGTTAATGGTTCCGCATCAGCAAACGTGTAGTTGCAATTTGTTAATTTATCAACATTTACGCGACGTGTTTACCAAAGCAAATAACAATTTAAACTACTGATAAATTCAGGACCAAGAGAACCTTGTTCCGTGTATGCTGTTGGTTGAAACCTGTTGGAAAATAAAAGTTTAAGTTGGATTAAAAACGTTGCTGGCGCTGCAGAATAACCGGTGTAAAGTAAATACAAGCAGTGCAGAATGCGTACGTCTCCACAACTAAAATTGAAAACAAACTTTATTTGCTTGTCACTGGGTGTATCTGCAGGTGTAAAGTTTATTTTATTTAAAAGTCATATTCGTGTTAATCTTTACTGAATTTTCTGTTCGTTGAATTCACGTTGGAGTGATTCAAATTTGTTTGATCGAACGATTTGAGAGATATTATAACAGAAGCGCACACAAGCACAGAAAACATTGTACAATTTCACAATCATTTCTTATTAAAAAAAGTTATTTATTTATACTTTGAATCATAGAATCGTCAAACATTTACATCGTATTTGGATCGTGTTCTGATGTGACATCTTACTGTACAACCATAAAATATATCGTAAAATTACTAATGCGTTTATTATTTTATTATCCTGAGTCAGTGGCGTGGCGTGGGTACATAACAGCTGTTGCAGGTTGTGATGGTCCTAAAACTTTTATTGCGGAATAATAAAATTAATAAATGAAATTAATAATAATAATGTAATAATAATATTATTAATAATATAATATAATTTTTAATGTGTTGGTTTCTTGGATATTGCCGTAATCATTGTTTCTCTTGTGTTGTAGGTGTTGTTTTCTTCTCTCACATTTTTTATAGCATTTGTAGGCATGTTAATCTAAAGTTTAAAAGGGCTCATATTTCCCTAAAGCAGCCGGATCGGACTGGGTAATAATCCTGCGCAGTCTTCGTCCTGTACGCTGCTATAAGGCGTTGGGACGCGTAAAAGCCACAGGGTGTCTTTTGATTTCATCTATCGGTAAATATTGCGAGGTTAGTTTGAGTTGGTCTGGCAGCTTGAGTTGCGTTTAACCTGCTCTTGACGCCGGCCAACGGCGAGATTTTCTTTTAGTTGATAAGTGAGACTTATAATGAGTGTTGTCACTTCTTCAGCCATTTGGAACAGGTATCGTAAATCTATTGAGGGTTACATAGTTGTTGTAGTCTCCAAGTTGCATGTACAATGAGTTTAAAATTTACAGAGACTCCAAAACTTATGGTGATCAGCTTCTGAATAAAAACTTTGTTTCAAATGCAACGAGCTATATGACACAACTATACGCGTGCTAGAACAGTATGATATATAAGTTCGGGCAGAGTAGAATGTGGAATCATTAGTCACCGCGAGATCCGTAGCGATGCGCATCGTGAGATTACGCGGGTTGGGAGTCGCTTAAATAACGGGATGTGTGTGACCTTTATTAATTGACGTACTGCATGTAAGTGAATGTATTTATCACCTGATGATGGGACTATAAGTCTTGAACGAGTTGTGCCTAAAATATAAAAATAAGTTGCAAGTAATGGAAACTGGATACACACGGTAATTTTAACAATTCTATTGAGAAAGTTCAAAGGAGTTCCTGTTGTGGATGGCCAACAAGTTTTAATTATTAGTTCGTAAAGTGGAGAATATAAAAGCTTTCGGTCTTACTGATCTCTCAACCAGAAGAACTAACACTGATTTACTATTTTCCACAGTGTCTTCTCGGACTTAGAGCATAGCCCATGAGCATTAGTTTACAAGTGCTTAGCCACGCAACACGCACAGATCGTAGATTTGTTGATGGTCATGCAGGTTCATGTAGTTCAATTAATAGGTGTTTTGACCGACCTGAGAGAGTTGGTAAATCAGATCTCTAGTAGATCTCATGGATAGGTAGATAAATTTGTACACAGCATATATATGTAAAAAAATATAATTAACATATTGTTTGTAATTTGTTGTGTCACAGGAAAGATCCAATATAGAACGATATAAATAATATTTGCCATAAAGTTTCCTCATCGTGTTTGAAATGAATTTCATTTTATGAACTCATTATTAAATGTCAGCTGCAGGTTGGCAGTTATGCCGTTTATGTTCGTTCCTGTCAAATGTAGGTCTACTACTGAACAAGTTACTTTGACGGTACTGTTACTGTTATTTCCTTGCAATACTGTGTAATACGGTCGTCCTACATAAATATATTTTTTTTTTTTTACAACTACGATGATTGCAGGAAAGTAGAGGGTCAGATTTTTAGATGTACAGATATGAAAATATATACACTGAGTTAAGAATATATGAATACACGGACAAGCTATTTAAAGAAAGGCATGACTGAAACGTAGGGGAGAGTCACCCAGTACCGGACATGCCCCAGTATCGGGCACAAAGTATTTCTTTCATTTGGTGCTAGATGGCAGGCGGATGAAGTATTGTGTGCACAGTACTATGTCATTTCACTACTGTGTAAGGTTGAGTGACCGCTTGATTCAGTCAGTCAAGAGTAGTGAGTGGAAGAAGTTTATTTGTGCGCTCCGCTGTTTTCCGCGAAAACATTCCAGACTTTGTTTCACCTAGTTCTAGTGAATATATCTAAATTTTAACTTTCTCACTTTAACACTAGGTTAATAGAGTGTACAAATTAGTTAACACATTTCAGTTTAAATTAATGTTCAAAAACCCGATTTCATTATGCTACTACTTTCCCCCAGTACCGGACAGTGGCCATTCCTCCAGTATCGGACACTTGAAAAATAATGCTTATGGCAGTAGGCCTAAATACGACTATTTTTTGCTTTACAGGCATATTCTTCCAAAATGACCACACAGAAAAAGAGGGGGAAATGGTCTGAAGATTCTATGAAAATGGCTGTAGAGAAAGTTATGTGTGGAGAAATGGGAATAAGGGAAGCTGCACATCATTTTGAGGTGCCGAAAAGTACTTTATCAGACAGAATGAAAACTCTAAAGGGTGATTTGCAGGTTGATATAAGTCCCCAACTCGGACTTTTCAAGAAAACGTTCCCAGACGAAATAGAGTCGCATTTGATAGATTACCTTAAAGATCTAGATAACAAAATGATGCCGATGAATAAAGATTAATTTTTACGCGTTGTGTTTGATTTGGCTGAGTATCTAAAAATTCCGCACCAATTTAAATCCGAGAAAAGAAAAGCGGGTAAAAAATTCTACTATAATTTTATGAGTCGTCACCCTGAAATCAGCTTACGGACACCACAGTCAACAAGCATCCAGAGAGCTGTCGGCATAAATAAAGAACAAGTTGACTTATTTTTCAAGAGTTGAAAACAAGTTGCTAACCAAACATAGTCCCTCCCTAACCCTCAAAGATATTTAACTGAGACAAAACAGGTGTCTCAATTGTTCATGAAAATGCTACAAAGGTTTTATCACAAAAAGGAAAGAAGCAAGTTAGCAAAATTACCTCAGGAGAAAGGGGAAAGAACATTACTGTCTTACTTTCAATTAATGCTACTGAAGACACATTTATTCCACCCTTTATTTGTGTTTGGAAGGGAAAAAATGGCCGAGGAGTTAAAAAAAGATGCACCTAATGGGAGTATTTTTGCTTGTGAAGAAAGTGGGTGGATCACTGCAAATTTGACCCGGGTTAAAAAGTTTGTTTCTCGAGCCAATCCAACAAAAGAAAGCCCTGCTGTTCTCATTTTAGATGGTCACAGCTCCCATAAAGAATTGAAATTTATTTTATATGGAAGAGAACATAACATCCACATGAGAAGCTTGCATTTCTACTACACTGTGGGTAATTTAAGGTATTAGTTCATTTCCATTTGGAGCGTAGAACCAGTTAGTTGATTGAGTTTTACTTTGGGCTTTTCCCATGAAGCCGTAATTTTAAACACGTAACCACCATATTTAGGCAACAGTATTTAGTTTCTCGATATTGCTAATTAAATATTAGAGTGTATTAATTATATATTGCGTTGCTACAGTGAATTAGATGCCTCTTATGGCTAAAACTACTGTACTTAATTAAAATGTTCTGTATACGTAACTCAAAGTCTCTTGCAGCAATTATATAATATTGTGATATTATTCAATATAGTTTCTTCCGCAAGTAGTGTATTGGGTTTTTATCGTTTCAGTACAATAACAATAATTTTTTAATTAAAGAATAAACTCAATTAAAACAAAACAGAAAGATCTGTTTAAAATTAAAAATTTATTAAAATAAATAAAATATAAAAATTAAATATTTCCAATATAACCGACAAAACAGCTGCTTAAGTAAATAAACATTAAAACAATCGCTAACTAATCAACTTAAATTGATTATTCGTTATTTACATTAAAATCGAAACAAATTTTGATTATTCGTTAGTTTCTATATTATTTCGATCGTTATTGATTTACTTACAAACCTCTGATGAGGCCGATTTTTTTCAGTGTAACGTGTGTAAGGTATTGAAACGACAAAAACGCAATACACTACTTGCAGAAGAAACTATATTGAACAATATCACAATATTAATTAAAATTATTACAAAAAGATACAGTACCGTTTACCAAATGGTAAAAGCTTAAGAGCATGATAATGTCTTTCAGCCGCCAGCTAAACGCAACATTATTATGATTAATGACTGACTGTTTCTTTTGCGCAAATGTTTATTAACAACGTTTGTTTATTTATTGTGTCTTTCAAAACAAACCTTTATTTACAATCCCAATGACGTCATGCAATGATGACGTCATACAGCGTGACGGTAAATAAAATGTTACAGAAAGTTTCAAACGATGTCCAACTAAAAGACATTATCATGTCAAAATATAGTGTTAACATCACCTGGAGCGTTACATTTTTCGATGACGTTACACATTTTGCATCAAGCATTTTGTGGAATGACCCCCAGCCTAAAAACATTATCATGTTAAATTTGCATTTACGATGACAAATATTTTAATGAATAGATCGTTAGCTGAATCACATACGAAGACAACCATTAACTAGAGACAATAACCCCAATAACCTATCTACAGCTATGCAGTGTTGTTCGCTTGTTAGGTCTTTAATCTGCGACGACGTTAGCATGTTAGCGGTCGCGGTTTTAGTTAACGATTCCCGGCTGGTAAATTGTGCTAACACTTGATTTTAAACTTTCAGGACGCTTTATAAATCTGGTTTAATTGTTTGCAGTGATATTATTTTTAACACATTATATATATTGCGACGTATCAAAACAAACGTTTATTTACAACAATCCCAATGACGTCACGCAAGAATGACGTCATGCAGCGTGATGCGTTACAGTTTACAGCGTTACAGAAATTTTCAAATGATGGCCAGCCAAAAGACATTATCATGTCAAAAAAATACTTTGTTACTAATTTGTAAATATTTTCCTATCTATTTACCCAATGTGAGTCTTGTCTATACAAGACTGCTACCGTCTCTAGCATTCTACACACCAGATGCTTCTGTTGTACCATCAGGTATCACGTTGCAAAGTTTCAAGCTTCTTCTCTACATCTCATCGAGTATGTCATCTTGCCACGATCACTTCGGCCTTCCCTATTTCCGTGTCTAGTTGAAAACCGATGTAACAAGTTTTTAGATCAACGAACATTAGGCGTACGTTCCACGTGGCTATACCATACAAGGCGCTTGTGGGTCAAATATTTTTTTTAATACGTCGATTCTTCTTAATATCCTTTTCAATAACTCACTGAAGTCTAAACACACCGTAAGAACTTCTTTAGCTGTCTAGTTTCACTGTTTGGAGCCTTTGGCAGTTACTTTTGATTTTTTCCTAGTTTAAAAATTAATAAATTACCTTAAATCCGTCGTGTGAATTTGTTTTTTATCAAAATGATTTGGTTCGGAACGTATATTCCATGTTCAGATTAATTCACTCAGTTGAGGTCGTTAAATGTCAAACTCACATTACTTTGTACTTGCACACGTCCGTATGGGTGCGCACACTTATTGATTGCGTCCATATAAATACGCACTTTGTCCGTATAAATAAAATAACGAAGTTACTTAGGTATCAACAACAGTATGTGTCAAATTATCTCTTCGGTTTCGAAGCTATACGTGACTACACTTTCTAAGACGCCACATTATTTGAGGGTTATTGACATGATAATGTCTTATGGCTGGGGGTCATTTGAAAATTTCTGTACGCATCACGCTGCATGACGTCATCATTTACCAGCCGGGAATCGTTAACTAAAACCGCGACCGCTAACGTGCTAACGTCCGTCGCAGATTAAAGACCTAACAAGCAAACAACACTGCATAGCTGTAGATACAGTAGGTATGTAACCAATCAGTCAGTCAGTAACCATAATAATGTTGCGTTTAGCTGGCGGCTGAAAGACATTATCATGCTCTTAAGCTTTTACCATTTGGTAAACGGTACTTTACATTTTTTGCCACTCCAAAGGACACAATTTAGCTGCTCTATCACCATTTTTATTTGTTTTATTTTGCAGCTGACACCTTCATTTCTTCTGCCATCTTTAGATAACGTCACCACAAAATATATAAAATAAATAACATTTTTTATTTGTAAGAATCTACAGTCATTATTATATTATATATTATACACTCTTTATCTCTAATAACCATCATCATCATCATAACCATCACTACTACAACGACTAGGCCTTAGACCTGTTCCGGAACCCATCTCCTACTCGGTCTACCGACATCTCTCTTCCCAGTAGGGCGATAACTCAAGGCGGGCACAGGTAGACGGATATCAGGCATGCGGTTCAAGTGTTCACACCATCTCCTTCTGTGGTCTTCAGTCTTTTGGTGCAATGATACAATGTTTAAATCGCGTCTAATATCCTCGTTCCTACTCCGATCTAAGAGAGAACAACCTTGCGTCTCTCTTAGAAATATTACAAGAGCCAGAAATATTATAAGAAACATCTCTAACAACCGGATGTCCAAAATCTGTTGAAAGCTTTAAGATGTGTATTCTTCATGGAGTTTTTGGATATAGTAATTCGAGACCATTGCTGGTCTAATGCTACCAAAACTTGATCGTCCGGAAACAAAAAAGTTTGCAGTGAAGAAACAATCATCATGTATTACAATATCCATATAACGACAGTGTCTTTTCCACCTTCTGTACTTAACGCTCCGTTAACATAAGTTTGGAATAAAGTAGGTTCTAACGAACACCATTGCTTTAAACCTCATGTTACTTAATTTAAAAATATCAAATTGATTTTCAATTATGTTATGCTCTGTAAAAATAATATTTTGGATTGAATTTAATTGGCATTTTAATCTAACGGCATAGGCAACATTAATATCAGTAATATTAATTAATGGCAAATAATAACACACAGGGCATGTTTTCAGTAAGGCACCATAATTGTAAATACTGATACAAGACAATAATTGAGAGGTCGAGGCAGATGCTACTTAGATCTCGGCAATGTAACAACAATGAGTTAATCTTTAACATCTTGTTCATGACTGAAGATCAATCAGCAACAAACCACGACCTACGAAAACCAAAAAAAAATCATGGTTAACCGACACAATGTTAAAACGTTTCCGGAAATCGGATATATACAGGTTCTCTACACAGCTTATAGGTAGTTTTAAACCACAGCAGATCAACGTTATTTAGTTCACAACGCCTAAATTTTAATAGGATAATTTGCAAAAGTTAATAAAAGTAAAACTATTTTTAGATTGGGGGGGGGGACAATGTATTCATAGCCAACAGCGATCTCTAATTTAAAACCAGCTTATTTATAGCAGAACTAGTTGAATCTCACGCAATTTTTACTGAATTTTAATATAAAATAAAGAATGATTAAAAATAGAAAAAAGAATTAAATTCTAGGAGGACTACCTTTAGCAATACAGGTTAAGAACTTGGGTTAGTTTATTCAGAACATCTAACAAAAATTACACCAAAATTTGTATTTATTAAAAGAAAAACAGAATATTCCGTTTACGAACAGTAGAAATGTTCATCGGAAGGTGTAAGGATCAGAAGACAAAGGATGTAACACACAAGGGAAATTAAGATTTTTGTTTGGATGCATCTGTCACAGTTCGACTCCTTGTCGATGACGGCTTTCAACGCCTTCTGTAGTTTTCTTGGCAATGACCTGTTGCAGTGATATATATTACAACTATTCGCTTTTGTATTTTATGGATTCCATTTGTTCGGGAAGTACTGTGACCCGAAACAACTATAAAACACTTTTCCTAGACGTTAGGTATGTGTACTTGTGGGCGTGTGTCCGTGTTTAAATTAAAATAACACTATTCAGACACGCAATGTGTGTATTCTGATTGTTCTTGTGGACGGAAAAACCAATTGTTTGCCCGCAAGTGATTATGTTTATATATTGTATCGTGATTAATTAAACCTGGTGATTAGTGATTTCTTGGTGTCTGTATTTGTTTCCACTGTACCATGCGACGATCAGTGAGACCGTCGTAACAACACTGTAACATGAGAACATTTTACTTAGGGGTGGCGACCCTCCCCAACCCTATGACGCTTCCCCCAATTTTATAAAAAATTCCCCCCTTTTTTTGACAAGACCTTTGCTCTCTTTTACAGTAAAATTTCTTACCTAATCGAGCGAAGGCTTTGTAACTCAAAACTATTACAAAATATTACCTTTTAGCGAAACAATATATTGCAATAGAACACTGCAGTAAAGGAAACTGTAGGTAGGACTACATGCTGATATATCATTTTATAACGTTATAGACATGTTAAAATTTGATTTTTGTTTGATTCTGTTAATTAGAGATAAGTTTTGAATTAGGAATTGCGTAAAAGACTATTATGTTTAAAAATACCCATAAATTTATTTTTGATCATGTCATGTGCGAGTTTAATGTGCGAGTGGGCGAGTGCGCGTGTCATTCGTATTTTATGAATAACTCTGTTATAAATGAACGTACTGAACTGAGATGTGGACAGCGCAAGCATCTTAAATAGCGCTATATTTTCTGTGTGTCAGAGACTTGTTACATACTATTTTAATAGGGATTTTGTTAGTAAAAATCAATTTCTATAGATGCCTTATCTTTTGGAAGTAATGAGGTTTGTAGATAAAATCTATACCTGCTTCTGCAGAAATCTGCCAATCTGTTCAAGAAGTTTGTCTATCAGTTCTACCCATCAATCACGTGATAGGTTTTTCGACCAATCAGCGGCCCCAGTTTTCATTAAGATTGGGTCTCCGGCAACGTAAGTCTAGTTAGTTCCATCCAGCAGCTCGAAAATTACGGACGTGCTCTCTGTGCGAGTTTTTCGAACAGAAACGTTCTTATGTAAGAGTTAGCAAGGACAATATAGCGACGAGTTACCCGTTAGCTAATACCTTGTATTGGTACGAACTCAGTATTTCTCAAATAGTAAAATATTTATATTAAACAGTGCTAGTCTCGCGTGAGTCAATATTTCCGCATAGGGGAGGTTTATCCATCCGGGATACTCCTGTGTTAACGCGAGTACACTTCAAGACGCGAGAAGGTGCACGCTTAAAGCACCATAGTAAATAAATATTAAATTACAGCCCAGTTCAGTACCTTGAGATAAAAAGTAAACTGTTATCGGGTGTGTCGGCGTGCGTGCGTACAAGAGGAGTGTCAGCGAAGCGTCAGTGTGCGGAGAGTAGCAGACGGCGAGGGAGCAGATTTCGACGGATCACAGGACCAGCAGTGAGACGAATCAACGTATTTGAATACAACGTTCAAGTAACAATTGACATTTTAAACAGATCAGTTCTCATAATTCAAAGACAATTATTAAATTAAAATAAATTATTTGTGAATTACAGACCATTTTTAAAATTTGTATCAAAATATGCAATCTTGCTCCAGACTATATCGTTCAATTATTACTATGCCTAATATATGTTTTGTCGCAATATTGATTGTAGGTAGTTATAAACTAAAAAAAATAAGGATTTTTAATAACAAATCACAAATTAATATTTTCAAAACACGTAATTTGTTTTACAATACCAGTACTCTATGCCTTTAATGAACAGATACTTAGTTTTACAATTTAAACGTCTCACTTAAATCTGTCTTTATCGATAAAATGCTATACAAATTTCAGTCTGTTTTTGGACCTTTTTGTAGTGTACTAACATGTAGCAGAAAGCATGTTTGAAGCATCGAGTAGGAGACTAGATCCTTTTTTCCGTACACACCGCGCCTACAGCGCGCTCGACAAAGTCAAGTGGGTAGATTTATTGTGTGTCTGATACGTGTCCGTTATAAGTTTTTTACATTTTTGTAAGTTTGGGGAAGAGTTTTCATGCAATATACAAAAAAAATCCCCTCAAAAATTTTCTAACTGTCGCCAATGGCGACACGATCCCCCCCTGTAGGCACCCCTGATTTTACCTATTTCCAAATTAGTAAAGATGATACAATAAAAATAGTTACTTTAATAAGTATCAATTAGTCATTCGATTTTCCAAATTATAAGGTGAAGTACACCTTATGCCAGCATGTATAAAACATGTTATTTATACAGTTGATTTATAAAAGAACGGTTCTACTTTTGCAATGTCAGTGACGTGGGGAGGTGTCAGCTACAAATTGAAACGCACACATGCAGAACATGCTGATATGTTGTTGTGCGACAGGTCTGTGTTGACGGAGTAAGTGACGCGCGTCTTTTCTGCGTGACTGGCAGAGAAACATCCTGCTAACACACCACGCGCGCATTCACACTCACAATCTGATTACCTTCAAGATTTATCTGTTCAGTTAATCCAAATCAAATACAATAAGTTTGTGTTGACTCCTGGAGTTAACTCAGTTGACTTACGTGTTCAGGATATTCAACTGAGTATGGTATATACCAGCATATCTCAAACCTAAAAATATTATATTCATCAAAAAGGAGATTACTAGGAGAAAACTGCACAGAAAATGCAAATATTCATAAGCAAATACTTACTGAAGATTATACAGATTTATCTCGCAAATCGTGTACTAGAAAAAAATAGTAGAGAAAGACCAACGAAATGGTGGAGACTTGATAATAGCGGAGACACTGAAAGGCCTCGTCCGGAGCATGACAGGTTGCAGTTCAGCAAGTAAGCACGACAAAGTTCGGCGAACAAACTGTCAATAATAACAACCAAAAACAGTAAAAACTGGTAATATAAAGACGTCATAACAAAAGAAGCATTGCATTACTAAGCCAAAGACAAAGGAAATAGGACCATTCTAAAATTCAGTGGAGATCAATTAGAAGTAGAGAATTCGAAGCAGCGAGTATGACTCGAGAAGAAGCTAAATCGTTAATAAGAAACAAAGCAAGTGGAAGAGGTTTGTATAAGCCCTGCACGTAGCTAAACAGTTTAAATGACTAATAATATAACAAATATGTGAAGAGTCTTATAATAAAAATGTAAGACACCAATTATATCTGCGTTTGTGTTGTATAATTTACAAGCATAAAAGGATGTGTGTTTGTTTCACGACAATTCAGTGTTTGAAAACGAATTTAACGTACTCTGTGATTGCTGTGATTGCCTAACTTAAATGTGAGTTACAAATTATCATAAATAGATGCGCGTATTACAAATAGTTTGTGTAAAAAAGAGAAAATGTTTAGCCGTTGCAAAACAAAAACATTCTCAGAAAAAATCTTGAAAACTAATGATAAAATAATTATCTTGATACTATAATACCTCTGATAATATTAAACTGACTTGACACAAGGTTATCACTTTCAGTTTCTTTTGTGAATATTAGTTTACACTTGTCACCAAAATAACTTCAACAGCATTATACGTTTTAGTGAGGGTGTTGTCTTGCTGGTGTATATATGTGAAAATTATAGCTTATTATAAAAGCTACCTCTGTACACTCGTCATTATTTTAAATAATTTGATGCTAAGACACAAACACACATAGAGTAAATTACTTCGAAGGCTTTCACGGCCGGAGCCAATGTGATACCGGGCTGTTTGGTCGTAGTCAAGTGCTGACATCTGTAGCAAACGTTTTGCCCGTTCCATTGACGGCCATCATAAGTTGCACTGATGATGGCCATCAATCTGTGCCAGGTGAATCTTGGCCCCACCTCTGCGAAACTCATCCTCAATTAGGTGACTAATTGAAGACCCACGGCCGGTAACAGGCCACACCCTTAACATCCACTTCATCTGTGGTCCCTGCGGCAGGAGCTCTATTTGAAGCTCGGGACGCAGCACACGAGTGGGCGACGGGCACGCCCTTCGTCCCGTACAGCCCCACTTGTATACTTCTGATAGAAAAATAACCGCGTAAACACTAAATTACATTTGTCAAGGTACGGGGGGTACCACATTCACTAACTTCTGAGAAAATGTTAAATTTTAAAAGCAGTGCTGTAATTGTGGTTTGTCTGCTGTATTGCAATACAATATCAAACAATTACAGTCATTTTTTATACTTTTAATGTAGTAAAACACTATAAAAAATCGCGAACACTGTTCACGTTGTTGTGACAAACTGTGTTAGTATAGGTAATCCCTGACGCTTTACAGTCACCACAGGCAGTGTTGTCAGCTCGAGCGGTGACAACGATAAACACAGTTCTATAGCCGTGATAATAGTTAACAGTGGTTAGTTTTGTTTTGTTTTTGTGGCAATAAAGTAATGGCACACCGCCTGTCAGTGTTTGGTTTTTCACCAGCTGTTTCCCGTGATTTAAACGCCTTATAAATACCATAGCTAAAATAAATTTAGCGCAATGTAATTAGTACAATCAGGATTTAAAGTAAATTAAAAATTCATACTGATAGTTTTCATAAATAATTTTGTACGAAAAATTAATTTTCTGTACTGTTATTTGTTAGAACATTGGTGGATGAAATATTATCAATAAATGTGTCACATGTATAATGATAATAATATTAATTTTTTCCTTATCTTCTTCTTCCTCCTCCTTTTCCTCCGTTCCTTTTCTTTCTTCTTCTTCTTCTTCTTCTTCTTCTTCTTCTTCTTCTTCTTCTTCTTCTTCTTCTTCTTCTTCTTCTTCTTCTTCTTCTTCTCTTCAAGGTTTAGGTTATATAAACCTGTTCCGGCACCCATCTCATCCTCGGACGAGCCACGTCTCTTTTACCAATGGCATTATAGTTCAGTGCTGCTTTTGACAATCGATCCTCTGTCATCTTTGCAGGTGATCCCACCATTGTCTTCTGTGAATTGAAATAGTTTAATTTATGTTCTTTACTTCGAGTTTTGCTCTGATATCTTCATTTCTTATTCTATCTTGCAATGTATAATTTAAAGAATTTCGAAGAAACTGCATTTCAGCACTCTGAATCTTCCCGCTTTCCTTTTCTGTCATGACCCACGCCTCACTCGCATATGTCAACGCGGGTACTGCAGTTGTCTTATAAAATTTAATCCTTGTGCTGTGTCTTGTTTTATTTCTAAAATGTTTTTAAATCGTACCACAAATATTCCTAAATGTGTTTTTCTTCTCTCTTATATCATATTCAGTTTCATAGCTTACTGCACAGCCGAGATATTTGAAACGGCTCATTGTTCTAAAATGCTGTTGGTTATAACTATGTCCTCACATGTAAAAGCCATGGTTTTGGTCTTTTTTACTGAAATTGCCACTGAGTTCTCTCTTACCACTTCTTGTAATTAGAACATAGCTCTTTGTAAATCTCCTCATTTTCTTGAATAAGAACTATGTCATCTGCATATAGCAGGGAACCCATAGAAATTGATTTGTTAAGCTGTAAGTCCCTCTGG
Organism: Magicicada septendecula; assembly: GCA_034769895.1. NCBI lineage: Eukaryota > Metazoa > Arthropoda > Insecta > Hemiptera > Cicadidae > Magicicada > Magicicada septendecula. The sequence continues at coordinate 543,411,426 of CM068369.1, forward strand.
ATTTCCATGCTCTCAACATGTCGTCGATGTATCAGTGTTCTTTTTCCTTTTTCTCTTATTCTATTATCTCTTCTTCTGTAGATTCTCACAAACACAAAGACACCCAGTTGTACGGTCAGTATGTTTGTGACCCTTAAAAAGGCCGTTGGACGAGGACGCTAGTTTCTGCTGCTGCTGCGGCGGCGGCGAGCGTTCTGTAGGGTGATGTTCGGCGGCTGCTCTCACTGTTGGTTCTGCGCCGCAAGCGTTTGCCCCAGTCGCCGTGGTTCTCGCAACCGTGGTGGAGCTAAATACGAAGCGCCTTCTTTATTTCGCCGTTGCGTCTCTCTGTCGGGTTCGCCCTGGGACGGTAGTTGGCTGTAGTTCACGGTTTATGTGCAGTTTGTTGCACATTTGCTTCCACTTGTGGCCCGTGAGAGGCGTCTCATTGTCCGTCAGCAACGCCTCTGGATACATGCAGCGAGGGAATACATCTTCCTCAAGGTAACGGATAATGGCGTCCGCCTTCCGCCTTCATCACTCATTCGCTTCCACCCATCTCGGCATCATGTCCTTGACCACGACAGAGTTTCTTGGTGACGTATGTTCTTTTGTCAATTAACGAGGCACCCATTGAGTGCAGATTTTTTGACATTGCAGACACTCTGATGTATACTATGTAGTTTACACATCCATGCCAAATACCCAATTCAGTCGCAGTTTTGTCCGCTATGATTAGCCTGTTTGCAAGTAACGTTTTTTGAACTCGTTCGACATTGTCATTAGTTGTTGAAATTGATGACCTTCCCTGCAACCATCCCTGATATCCGTGATGCCATTTTCAAACAACTCTCACAATTTTCTGATGGTTTACCTTAAATATGTTATGTCACCTTACACTTCCCTTAACTGGCATTGAGTTTCAGTAGGTTTTCCTTCTTGTCCACAGAAAACCAGTCACTGCTCGGATTTTAAATTTGGAAACGACGGACATGTTTTGCAGCTAACAATGGCTTAGCCATTCCCACCAAACGGGTAACGTTACTACAGCTGACGGAAACGAAAGTTCACCATTGTTACCAACAAGTTTCATCACATTTTATTTTGAAAAAGTATGGGCAAGTGCAAGTAAAGTTTTGACTACTCTTAGTAAATAACGTAAATATAAATTTCTAAGCAGCGTGGCAAATTATGTTTTTTGTTTTAGTAAATGTATCACAAAATTAGTATAAGTACATTATATATGATGGTTATTTCAAGTCGACGAGAATAATTATTTTCAAGTTGACACTTAAACTAACAAATATTAGGCTCGTTGGCCACCAGATGCGCAGTTGAGCTCAGTGGATTTGAGCTGAGTCACTTAGTGGGGCGCACAATAGATTGCAGAGTACTGTCAGTTGCCCCCTCGGCGATGTCGGAGGGTGCCAAATTTGCAAACACATCGATTGTTTGATGCTCAGCTCGGAATTTGATGATTCAGACACTGAATTCAGTCATCATATGTACGAGTAGAATTTGTTACTAGCTCATCATCATCATCATCATCATCATCATCATCATCATCATCATCATCATCATCATCACCATACCTAGCTCATCATTAGCCACGCCTCTCTCTCCATCACAGTCCTCTTTAAAACCGCAGTACGATAGGATGTTCATCTCCTTTCCCATGTCTGTGAAGAACGCCGCTCTTGGCCGTCCTCTTGGTTATTCCCTCAACACATTTCCTTCAAAAATGTTACTTAAGAATTGATTGTGTCGTAACACGACCAGATCACTTTTGCCCTTCTTCTTCCAATCATTTTTAAAAGTGATTTATTTTCGTTCACTTCTGCGAGGACTTACTTATAAATTTTCTTGTCCACTCGACTCGGTCTCGTCGTTCTCCTCTAGACCCACATTTTTATTGCTTCCAGCTTCCTCCTTATGTGTTACTAGCTAAGTGCAAAAAGAGTGGGAAAGTCTTTATCTGATGACGACGAAGTGACTGAGGAGAATTTCACACCATTTTTGATGATTTAACAGCTGATCAGTTTATAAATTACTTCTTGTTACTTGTATCGTAAAATACCTTTTGTTCCCTCACACATTCAAGCAGCATTTCCTCTACTTCCATATCCTCTACTAGTTGCTAACCGTCTCAGTATGGTTGCCAGAGGATAGAGAAAGATGTGAAAGCTGGTGTGGTGGGAGAAGCGGAGTCGGTCGCGGCAAGCTGAGCGGAGTAGGTCTTTGCGACGCCACTTCACTGCATTTCACTCAGCGTGGCTTCCTGGGGCCACCCTTTCGTTGGAAGAACATTGTTTTCATTTTGACAAGCTTAATTTATTAAGCTGAAAAATGACAATGTATTTTCAGTGCGCTAGTAATCGCAAACGTGGCATCACACTTTTTTTCAATATGTTAAATATTGTTTCTGATATGTTTAGGAATATCAGTTCGGTTCAAACAACTCTGTTACTCAAACAACAATGTGATAGATTCAGTAAAAATTTACACATCAAAAAACTTGGCGATTGTCTAAAAAAATTTAAATTATTTTGTTTTATTTAATTTTATTCTAATACTAGCTGTTACCCGCGGCTTCGCAAGCAAATATTTGACTTTTAATAAGTATGTTAAAATAATTTTTATTGCCTATGTCTGTATGGAGTTCTGTCAGCTTGTATAACAATTTTGTACTCATTGATCAAATTCTCTCCAATGCTGTTTTCAACACGTGTACTATTTTAACTTGTACTAAATTATTATGTTGGTGCAACAGCCTTTGGAGATTTAAAAGTAACCGTTTATAAAGCCTTTAGAGATATTTATAAAGTACCTGTTAAATCACAAACGCTAAATTCATTATTTTAAGTGTTACTGTGTTAGAAGCATTGTATAACACATTAAACGTTATGTTTTCCTCAACCATGGCTTTTATTTATTTCAGCAGTAAACTAAAACCAAAAACCGTTGTCACTTAACCTCACAAATAATGGCAACACGTATTTTCGCTTTGTATTAATTAATAGGACAATTTACAATTAGTACACTTCTTCTTTTCCACACCGTAATATATCGATACAATCGCATATTATATAAAACATCAAAAATGTACTGCAGGAATGGATAAAATACAGTTCCGATGCCGCTAAATAAATAGCTTTTGTTTATTTACTTGTTACTAATTCTGGTCTCCATGGTGTTGTTGACATCTTTAGTAGTAGTATTTAATATATTTAATTACTTATTCATTGCGTCATCAGAAATATGTATAAACATATATTTTGTAATCGTTTAAGACAATTACAAAATATATAGACGTATCTTTATACAAAAGTACAAAATATATCGATACAATCGCGTATTAAAACATTAAAAACTGCAGGAACGGATAAATGTACAGTTCCAATGCCGCTAAGTATCATTTGTTTATTTACTTGTTACTATGGTAATTAATTCTGGTCTCCATGGTGTTGTTGACATCTTTATACGCGTCAAAGCAAAGGCATAATTAGAAGGGCCTAAATCGTGCGAACGGGGCAAAATATCAAATTCCCAGTTAGACAGTGTTTTTGCCTTGTGTCAAAGGTTACCTGTGGAAAATTTGGTGACAATCGGTGTAACGGTGTGGATTTGTATTCAGTACACATAAATACTCAGACTTTGAGTTTTATATATACATAGATAAACACTTTATCGTGTTGTTTGAATTTAAGAGAAAAACTAATTAAACCCTAATTAAAGGAAATACACTTTAATAAACAAAAGTTATAGTTTAATTTTTTACATTTTGTTGGTATTGTTTCGTTAGATGTACTCCAACTGACAATAAAAGTAATTATATTTCCTGAAACATTCCTAATGTTTTATCCTTTTCTTTCTCTAATGGCGATACTGCGTGCCTTCCGTCTTTGGCTACTCCTATTTGACCGTCCACCACTTTAGTGGTTGTGATCAACTTCTGTCCTTACATTCACCACATTATCTCTGTGACATCCATCGAAAAAATATCTTCCCAGAGTTTTCTTGTACACTCTCTTGGTCTTGACAAATGTTTCAGTTGCTTTTCTAAACCTTTTCAGAATTGAAGTCATATTTCATGTACACGAATGAAGCAACAATATGAATTGGATGGTAATGTAGAATGGCACACGATTACAATAAAAATGATAATACATTGTAAGTAGAACATACAAACTGTCTTATTTATGAAAAGTATCGAAAAAATCCGCCCATCATCCCGTACTTGTAGCGTTGGTACAATATCACGATGCACCGTATCTCGTGAGAGACTATGTACGCAGAGGAAGTGTTAACGCAACTACAGAATTAGGCCGTAGGGCACAATTAATATACTACTTCTTCTGCATGTGGCCCTTTTAATATTAAATTTAAGTTAAAGCCTTTTACACACCGACCCTAGTTTGGAGTAAACTGGTACTACGAGTTTAAGTAAACTCGACATTCACTCGGAAAGTAGAATTCTCATTTCCGTAGCGAAACTGTTACAATGGGGATTTCAATTTCACATCACACAAACAGTTTGGAGGATAAAGTGAATTTCATGTTGTGGCGGATTAACAAAGCATCTCGCTTCCAAACTTTGCGTCTGTGCTGCTGAACCGATAACATCCCAGCCTTTAAGAATCAAGGGTACGTGCCTGGCATTGATTACAGAAGTGGCTGGCCCAGCTGTACTTTACAAAAATATATTTGACTAAATATATTTTAATCACCGTAACCTTATTGCATCACCGTATTCTTTATTAAGGTTTTATGGAAACAGGATTATTGAAATTATATTAATTTATAGAACAAAACAGATTTTAAATGATACATATACAGCCGCTGAAACTTTAGATTATTTCATTCTATTAGTAAAATATTAGAAATAAAATAAACGCAAAATAGTAATCAATATTCGTTATTTCATAATCCATAGAATTTTGTTAAAGTTATTTTTAGTAGTTAAAGGAATAAAGGAAACCTTTATTGTCGTTTATTACTCGCTCACAAATTGTCTGAAATTATGTTATTTATAATTCTATACCTAAAAAATTGATGCTAAGTAATTTAAATGCAAAAAGTTACATTGTCTTGTTTACTTTGATATTTTATAAAATTTTTATTTTTCATATATACTTTTAAGTAACTTAGATTATGCCGTCATATATTTTATGTCACGTTTATGACTGTCTTTCAAAAAACACAATTTGTCATAATAACTATAAAACAATAGCTCCTTTTTCCAGCACCGAAGTAGCTACATAAAGTAACTTATATATAATAATATTATATTATATAAGTTATTACATGATCAGAAATAATAAAACAGAGTAATCTCCCTTTGAATTACTTGTAGTACCCAAAGCAAGATAGAATAAGGAATGAAGATATCAGAGCAGAACGCAAAGTAAAGGACGTAAATGAAATTATTTCAATTTATAGAAGACAATTGTGCGATCATCTGCGAAGGATGACAGAGGGTCGATTGCCGAAAGTGGCACTCAACTATAGAGCCATTGGTAGAAGAGACGTAGGTCGTCCGGGGATGAGATGGGTGCCGGAACAGGTTTATATAATCTAATCCTTGAAGACAAGAAGAAAAGAAGAAGAAGAAGAAGAAGAAGAAGAAGAAGAAGAAGAAGAAGAAGAAGAAGAAGAAGAAGAAGCAGAGTAACGAAATAACAAAATGGGGAGGGGATTACATTATAAAGCAATATTGATGTTGCTGGACTGATGTTGAATAGCGACTTAATAACAGGATAATCAAACACATCGTTAACAAGAAACAATAAATACAAATTTTTTAAAGAATTATTTTTTTGTATTCAGTGAAAACAATTTGTTACCTGATGAATCCATGTTTTTGTATTAGTATATGTATATGTATATGTATATGTATATATATATATATATATGTTTTTAACAACTTAATTTTTTCTTTATAATAAGCACTCAGCCAGATGTACAATGTAACTATGCCGCAGTGAGACTTGCTGAAATAGAATTATACATTCCAGTTACTATAGAATTAATATTGCATCTAGTTCTCTTAATAGTAAATACAAGCTACAATTAAAGGAAGGTCACATATACCGTATGCCAAATTTGATGTAGTTCCTGCACAAAATTTTAACAAACTTAACTAAGTTTCAAATTTTAATTTCCACCACAAACTATACCAATCCAGGATTTCAGTTTACATAGAATTAAAAGCTTGACGGATATAGTAAACTTCACCTTATGGAGGGTTAACAAGCAGCATGATTTTAGAGTTTTTCGTCTACAGAGATAAAACCCTGGATCGTAATAGATATCCTCATTTCATTTTAGTTACTGAACTAAACTTGATTGCAAAATATTCCTTATTTAAGGCTTTTTATTAACGAGCTTTAGTATTTTTAAAAGTCCGTCAGTAGAGCATTTTAGTGAGGGATAAAACATACACAACTTGCCAAAAAAAACTGACAGAAAATTTTATATAAGTTTTTATATAAATAAACAAGAAACGATGCAATTCAAAAAATTAATGTTAATGTTAAGTACATGAAGTTAAAAAAAACGATGGCTTTTAAAATTCTAAAAAATTTTCCCATCTAGTTAAAAATCAAACGCTGCAAGGTTATTGGTAGAGCCAGTCGTGGACTTAGCCCTAAATACTGGTCCCTGAATTTGTGGTAACATTAAAATCCTAGGCGATTTCCAAAGTTGTGCAATGATAAAAATAATGTCTATAATATTTTAATGAGATATTAGTTAATGCTTTTAGGCAATTGATGTAAAATATTTCATATTAAATATCCTCGTATTAAGTAACTATTTAATACAGACTCCCTCATATCTGGTCTACAGCTCCGAAAGGAAATTAATTTTTTTATTCAGTAATACTGATTTTTAATATTTATTGTGTTAGTGACTTGTTAAAATTAATCAATGTACTCTGTAATATAATATTTACAAATAAAAATAAAAATTAAAAATAAATAATTGATATATATATAGAGATATATTGTGTGTCTCTTTGGTGATAACAAAGGTATTGTGCTCTTCCTTTAGCCCCACTAGTTGGACGAGTCAATTTGTAATATAATTACAAATTTTACAAATAGAAATAAAAATATAATTATAATTGAAATATGTTGATATGTGTTGATACGTATTGATATTTTGTTTATCACTGGGTCAGTCTGACTCCTTAAAGTCCCACTGTTAGGCTAGTCAAATTGTGATATAATTTCAAATGTAATCATAAATAGAATATAGAAATATTGATGATAAAAATATGTTATAACTAAGTGTGTTGGATTGATAAATAACAAATATATCAAACTTTAAAAATTTTGCAAATATTTTTTCTTGTGCTTGTATCGAATTTGACTGAATAATTTAATTTAATTAATTGACAATTAATTAATTATTTGAGGTTGTAATTTCCTCCTATATCTATTCTCTCAAGGTGAATTATGGTTTTGCTTAATAAAAAATAATAATAACATTAATGGTAGAAATAAAAACAATGCTGGTAACTGAATACTGATTTGCGTTTATTCATTCAAAATTGTGCGCCAGTCAGACTGCGCATGTCCCAGGCACTGGCTAATATTCGCCACAGTCGGCAATGAGAAAAATCAACAGATATATTTTTTACAAGTTTAAATTTATGGTTCTTTTAACGAGTCGAAATGGTCAGAGGGCAAGGAACAAGATACATTTAACAGGTATTCTTAAACTAAATGTTAACATCTGAAATAGAACAGAATTATTACTACAATTTTCAATTAGAAAGAAATTATTTAAAATTCGAACCAAGTCGAAGAAATGACGTCACTCCTCTCCAAGAGGCACTGGACCGTCTATGTGAGAAATTCAGCAATGGCCGCCTTCCACTCGATTTTAATTGCTACGATGCTGTTGGAATTGAAGATCTTCTCCCACAGAAATAAAACGATGTTCCCTTTTTCTGCGAAGTGGTGTTGGTCCAAAATATCGTGTTGAATGTCCCCTCGTCGTCTGCGATGTCGAATTCGGGATGGATCTCTTGTGTAGTGTAGTGTTCAAATATGCATGTTGGTTTTTTGTGAATTTGTTCCAAAAATTGTTCAAAATGGCTGTCGATTTCTGGTGTTGCGTTTTATCGTGTTATACTGTGTTTTTGGAAACTTGTGAAGTGTTAGACATAGATAAATAATGTTATTTCACTTGTTAGTTCATCTCCGTTACACGCCACATAACCACACTTGGTTTTAATATAAATTATTTGGTTTTCAAAACTCCACTAATACATTTTTCAACTGTTCAGCTTTGCGATTAACAATAGACTAAACGACGCAACGTCGTCGTTTTAGGGCAATTTGTGGTATGTCTTTTTCCTCTTCATATTGTTTAATTATAAAATATCTGTCTAAGACTTGTTTCACTATCTAACTATACATAACAAGTTTTCTTATTTTTTACTGTATTTCCAATATTTCTTAATTTTACATGAATCTAACTATTCAGTAATATTGATTATTTAATTTTACATCTTTTGATATATAGCAGGGTTTGTTTCAAACTCATTTAAGCCCAAAAATTACAATTTTGCATAATAATTGCATGTCCCATATTTTGTACAAATTCAGTGTTTTAAAGGTTTTTATTTGTTTTTTTCGGTATAATATTTCCCTGGAATACACCTAATAACTCCGTAATTACTTTGTTGTTAATAATTTGGTTATTAAAACATTTCAATATTGATTAATTTGCTGTTTAGTCTGATTTGATTACTATCATAAGCCTATTTTTGACTGTTTCCAAAAGAAGTTAGTTTTCTTTCTTTTGTCATTCTATTTGCTATTAACTGTATCTGTATTAATTATGTTTTCAATTTCTGTATTGTATGTATTGAATTCTATTCCTATTACATAGATTAATTCTTTGATAGATAGTTTTTTTGGTTTATAGGCCATTCTGTGTTTACAAACATAGTGTCTTGGTGGGTCTGTTTGTACATTATACATGGTTTACTGATTTGAATAAAACTATTACATTTTTATGCCCTACTTGCCTCTCTGACTTACACAATGGAAAATTAAATGACATGATTTTAATTACAATAGAATATCTTGTATCTACTAAACTTTCTTTATACTAATAACATCATTGAACCATAACATGAACATCTTATGCCTAATTTTAACAAAAACATCTTATTATCAACTATTTTCCATATATCACCTAATTTTAACAAAAACATCTTATTCCTATTATTTTTTCCTGTATCATCAAATGATAACAACATAGCTTATCCTAGACATAATTTAATTAGAAAACATAAAAAACTCCTATTACTAGTAACACTGTCAGTCACTAACTGTCTTGTGTATGTATTATTCTTATGAAAACACTTTAACTGTGATAAAAAACCTCGTGTATCTATTTACACCTTACATCTAAAATATTATTTAATTAATAATAAATAATAAACATCTTAATATTAGGCATACCTTCAGTTATGAACCGTCCTTTGGTATTTTTGTCCTCACCATTTATTTAGTTATAATTAAAGAAAACATTTTATATGTAATAGTCCTTCTTATATCTAATTTAAAACTCTTATTACTAGTAATGTTGTCAGTCCTTAGACTGTCTTTCATTTCAATGGTTTTATTATTATTATTCTACACTCATGGTAGTCTTTTTATAATACTTAAACCTCATTGAAGATTTTTTAACTATGTTTCTCACTGTACACTCTGTAGTTCCTTAATTTTGTTATCTCACTTCACTTTATTGTATTCTACACTCTGGTAGTCTTTTTAGTGAGTTCTACTCTATGGTAGTCTCTTTTGACATATTTTTTGACATGTTACACTTACAACTAATATACAATTTGTTTTTATAGTATTGTATCTTGCAACTTGTTTGGGGTTTACCTATATCGGTTTCAATTTTGTCTCATGGTATTTATTATATGATTAACATTTTGTTTTGGCATATCTCTTCCTGTTTCTGGTCTCTGTTGGAATCTTGATATGTTTCGTCCCTTCTTCAAATATCACATTAGTAGTTTCCTTATTAAAATGGTTTCATGACAGATTATTTCCTTTTTTTATGGTCCTTCCCTTTTGGTACTGCTTCCCCAATCTACTGGGTATACTGCTGGTTTAACTGGTTTTTTCATGGTAGGTTATTTTAATTAATGATTTTCTTTATTATCTTCCATTTTTATTAACATTTTATAGACTTAATTATACAGTTTCTAGGGTAATCCTTAAACAATTTATTCTTCTCACTCACTATGGAACTTTTTCTTTTATTTATGTAACATTAATTCAGATGTTTAGTGTGATAATTTTGTTATGTTACATATGCTCTCCTGTAAAAGTGATTAGTTCAGATCATACTCTGTATGGATGAAATAATTACTACTAATTCTTTTGTATTTACATTTTCTCCGTGATTACATGTTTTCACTTTATATACCTTCTTTTTCCACCATTGCTTCCTCTCAGCTGATGTGTATCTCCTTCATTAGTTTCTTTTTTCATTGATAAGTGATCTTCAATCTTGTGTATAACATTATCATTTTATATTCCTTCTTATTTGGTGCTTCCTCACCAGTATGTTTACTCCCTAACATTCCCTAACAAATTAATTGGAACAGTTCAGAGTGGCACTTTTGGCTTCAATCCCTGCTGTCCAATACTTCAATTGAGTCCAGAGGTATTATCATCTCTGCTCAACACATAAGACTGATGGCATTTTCTACATCCAGTCATAAAAATAAATAAACAGTAAAAGTAGTCATTTTTGACTAAAATAAACATCTTCAGATTCTTCACTTCATAATACGTTATATTAATTAATACTTTTATACACTTGACTCTTCTTCTCTTTTAAAGCTTATTCCATATTAGGTGGTTTAGGTATGTGGTATAATATACATTTCATCATGTTTACATAGTAAGTAGTATTTATATTTACTCTTTCTACCATCTGGTATCCATTGAGTTACTTTTATTGCTCATGGTATAACATGAATTAATTCTTTATCACTTTCACTATAACAGTGGTTGTTGTAACAGCATTATCATTATTAGTATCAAGTTTTTGTTTTTTGGTTTCTGGTCTCACTATTTGGTCTTTAGTGAGCTGGTCCTTCTTCATTGTTCCATTTTTATTAAATTATTTTCTATGTGAGTTTGGTTAATTTGTTCGATTAAGTCATATGACATTCTGGTTTCCTTTCTCCCTTAGAATTTTGTATCTCTTTCTTACAAAATCTTTTTTCATATTTCAGAGTTATTTCCCATCATTTGTATGAGTAATGATGTGAGTTTACTGTCTTTTAATTTTAGACATTTTTATTCAACTACATTCTTTCTTGTTCATAGCTGTTTTTCAAATATTTTGGTATAAGTTGTACTTATTATTGTTTTGAATTTTGACATTATTACTCCTCAAAATTCTTTTTTCATTCATTCATAATAGTCTTTGAATGTTTGTGTAAGTGGTGCTTACTAATTATTTTGAATTTGGACAATTATTATCTGCATCCAAATTCTTTTTACTTGCATAATAGTCTTTGAATATTTGTGTAGCTTGTACTTACTATTGCTTTTGAATTTTGAAGCTTATTATGTTCAAAATTCCTTTTATTTATTCACAATAATCTTTTAAATGTTTTGTGTAAGTTGTGCTTACTGATTTTTGAATTTTTGTAATTTTTTATTCTTACCAAAATTCTTATTTTGTTCACAATATTCTTTCAGATATCTAGTGTAAGTTGTGCTTACTAATTTTTGAATTTTGTTATTTATATTTATCAAAATTCTTATTGTATCATTCACAATTGTTCGAATATTTGGTGTAAGTTGTACTTACTATATTTTTTGAATTTTGTAATTTTATTTTTATCAAAATTCACAATTTCTTCATTATAGTTTTAACTCACAATTATGAGTCCTCCAAATATTTTTTAATAGACAACTGATTATAAGTTCCTTTTACTTTATTCAAAATGATATCCTTTAGTACATATGTATTATTATTATTGTTTTTAATAATCAGGTATGGGCCGGTATACAGCAGTAATAACTTTTTGGTAATGCCTTCCAAAGTACTGGGTAATTCCCTGTTTTTTAGCAGTACCTTTTCTCCGACTTCATATCTTATTATTTTCTTAACAGCCTTTTGATATTTGTTCTTGCGCCTTTCCTGGTCTTCAGCCAATTTATTGTAGAATCTAATTCGATTGAATTTGTATTCTTGACTCCTGGGGAACTCTATTATGTCTTGTATTTCTCTCGGAGGTGGTCTTTCATACATTGCCGTGTATGGCGTGGTACCAATAGCGGTGTGATATGACAAATTAAGGAATTCTTCAGTCGCTAATAAATATTCTTGCCACTTCTTTTGTTGATTATAGCAATAAGTTCGTAATATTCTTCCGACCTCTCGCAGTACCCTCTCCGCTGGATTGCTGCTGGGGTGGTAGACAGACGTCTTGTATGTCTTAATGCCCAATGTATTCAGAGTGTTTCTCCACCGCCAACCCTTAAATTGTGTTCCATGGTCGGTGATTATGGATGTCGGGCATCCTACCTCTGGAATGTAATGATGTGTTATTATTTCTAGAGTCTTCAGAGTGGTGGCTCTGTTCACAGGGTATAGTTTTGTAAATTTTGTAAAATGATCCATCATAATAACAATATACTTGTATCGATGGCGTCCGCCACTGCGGGGAAATGGACCACATATGTCCAGAAAGACCTTTTCCAGTTTGGTTTGTGAGGTAATCGGTATCATCATACCTTCCTTTCTCTCATTGTTGGTTTTCACTAATTGACATATCATACAGGTTTTAAGGTAGTTTCTAGTTTTTCTATTGATACTTTTTATGTGACAATTCTCTTCTATTGCCTTGATCACCTTCATGGCTCCCATGTGACCGTATCGTAGGTGATAGTCCAGGATGATATCCTTTTCGATTGTAGTAGGGATCATGATCTTCCAAACGTCTTCGTCAAGGGATGTCTTGATGAATAAAATCCCATTATGTATACAATAAAATTTGTTTATTGTGTCATCTTGGTTGGAGAGACGAAGTTTAATAGAGTTTAACTTCGGATCGGACTGCTGGTGTTTGCTGATGTCCTGCACTATCTTCTCTAAATCAGATCTGTCCTTAATAATGTTATAGATTTTCAAAATGCTCTCCTTTTCGCCTTCGAATGTTTGTTCTTCCAGATTCACTCTTGACAATACGTCGGCTACTACATTTTTACTTCCAGGAACATACTCCCACTGTATATCGTATTCCTGCAGGGCGAGTACCCATCTGGTCAATCTACCATGGCTTAATTTGCATCTTCTTAGAAATGATATTGACTTGTGATCTGTTCGGACGGTCACTGGATATCCGAGGATATACGTCCGAAACTTCCCGCAGGCAAAGACTACACTTAGCAGCTCTTTTTCCGTCACATTATAGTTCTTCTCACACTGGTTAAGGGTTCTGCTAGCAAAGCTCACTACTAGATGGTTTCCACTTTCATCTTCTTGGTACAGTGTTGAACCCAAGCTAATATTACTAGCGTCACAGTTTAGAAAGAAGGGTCGGTTAAAATCTGGATGGTTGAGCATTACTGCATCTAAGAATTTCTCTTTAATTGATTTGAAGGTCTCGTCTTGTTCTTGACCCCATCGCCATTTATTCTTGGACGATAACTGGTACTGAAACTGGGCTGTTAGTTCGGAATAATTATTCTGGAACTTCCTATAATAGTTACATAGGCCCAAAAATGATTGTAGTTGCCTTCTGTTTTTTGGTGTAGGGAATCGTTGTATGGCGTCTACCTTTTCTGTTGATGGTGTTATTCCTTGACTGTTTAGCTGGAAACCCAGGAATTGAACTTCTTTAGCTATAAGCTTGGACTTGTCCAGTTTAAGGGTGACATTATTTTCAGCAAGCTTCTTCAAAACATACTCCACACGATAACAGTGTTCCTCCCAGCTGGTTGATGTTATTAGGAGATCATCAACATAGACAGTTGTGAATTGGAGCGCTTCTGGTCCTAGTATATGATCCATACAGGCGACAAAAACAGCTACTGAATTAACCAACCCGAAGGGCAATCTCTTAAACTGATAATTGCGCCCTTCGAAGATGAACGCCATGTATTGCCGGCTTGCTGGGTGCAACTCCACTTGCCAATAGCCGCATACCGTATCCCAAGTGGTAATGAATCGTGTTCCGTGGAACCTCTTCAAAATTTCATCAATTTCGCCAGGTGAGGTACGATCGTTTATTATCATCTTATTTATCTCCCGAGCGTCAAGGCAAAGTCTTACCTTCCCATTTTTCTTTTGTATGGCCACAATTGGGCTAGTGTATGGCGATTGACTGCTCTCGATGATATCTCTACGGATCATATTCTGGATCTCTGATCGTACGGCCTCTTTCAAAGATTGTGCTATTGGGTATGACTTTCGGTTGAATTCTACCGGTTGTCTGAATCGTATTGAGCATTGGTAGTTCCGGATCTTTCCAGGTTCGTCAGAAAATATAGCTCGATATTTCTCATATATTTCTACCAATTGATTCAGCTGGTTTTCCGTTAGTTGCTCGTTAGTATTGTGGCACTGGAAGTTACGTATCTCTTGGATCTTTTGTTTCCATAGGTCTTCCTCCGTATCTTGATGTACTGGCTTGTTGTTTGTTGGGTGGTTGGATAAGTAATTCACCTTATTTTGGTGGTCGAGAAGTCGTTTGGAGTCTAAAGTCTTGTTATCAGTTAAATTGGCTATCCAGGTTGAACCTTCAGCAAAGAGTGATACCTTTCCTCGGCACAAGTCGATAATTGCTGAGTTTCGGCGCAATATGTCGCATCCTATCATGATGTTGAAAGGTAATCCGGCTGCAACAAGAAATATCATATCCACACTAATGCCCTGACTTTTGACATTGAGGGATACCTGCTTTCTTATGGTCTTGTTCTGTCGGCCGGTAGCTCCTACAAGTACAATGTTATTAATAGGTAGTACCGGTAAGTTTTTATGGCATTCCTGCTGTATCCGGTCCAATTCATTTCGATTTATTATGGAGACATTGGCTCCAGTGTCTATCATTATAGGAACAGAAATACCTTCAATTTCTGCGATTATGTATATTATTTCATTATCATTATTTTTAATATTAAGCTCACTTTCTTCTAACAGGTCCTTACGGATATCCTTTAAATAATTGCTGTATATTATGGTAAAATTTTTTCTGTTTTTCTTCACATTCATACCTACTTGATTAAACCCAGCAGATTGGAGCAGTAAAGGGTCATTGGGTTTTATTACTGCCTCCGTTCGTTTAAATGTTCCGCTTCATTACGGATCAGGCCGTTGGAAGCGTCAGCTTGAAGTCCTGAGGCTGTTTCGTTTGGTTCTGCTCGATCGTCTGGTTGGGCTTCTGTTACAGGTAGTCTTCGCTGATTATCCAGGCTGGAACTACGTCTGGGCTCGTACTCTCTGTACCTATTACTTCCCTGGCTCCCTTGGAAAGTCTCGTACTCGTAGTATCGGCTCCTCCGTTGAGGCTGGTATCTCCTGTGTCCACTGCCTTCTGCTCGGATGTAATTAACATTAGGTCGATATGCCCTGTAATTGTGGTTACCTCCACTTGGGTAATTTCGGTTATAATTACCATGATAATTATTATTATTAGAAAGGTTGGGGTTCCTCTGACCATTTGGAACATAGTTACTATTATGATTATAATAACCGTTGTTATTTTGTGGACGGCTATTATTATTATTATTATTATTATTATTGTTGTGGTTGTTGTTATTATTATTATTCATACGAGGAATATTACTATTATTATTATTATGGTTAAGCCTTGGCAAATTATTGTTATTTCTAGGGTTATAATTGTACTCGGCATTATTCCGATTTGCGGAATTATAATTGTTATTATTACCCACATTCTGCCGATTATTATTATTATTCAAATTATTGTTGTTATTCCTTGGTTCCGGCTTTTCATACCTCCTGCGACTTTGACGGTAATAGTCTTCGTGCTCGTACATCTCTAAAAGCTCGGTCATGGCTTGCACCGTTTTTATTTGACTATTTCGTCTGGCTCTGATAATATCCTCCTCGTAGTGGTATGAGAGTTTGCTGACCAGGCATTCTTCCGGTATTCGGGGCTCTAGATGTTTGGCCACGCACACCTTTCCTAAAAAGTACGCCGTTAAAGTTTGGTTTCCATATGGGTTGTACTTCCCATGGCATATCCCGTCTCTGGCGATATTTTGCGTTGATTCCGACCAATATTTGGCTTTAAATAGCCTTCTGAATTGTTGATAGTCGGTCACCTCGTCTCTTATTGCCATCCACCAATTGTCTGCTATTTCCTTGAACGATTCGTCCAGCACCTCTTTGTTCTCCCTCCAGCGATTACCTCTGTGTTTGGCAAAGTATTCCTCAATTCTTGCTAGGAATTCCATGGGTTTATTTTTATAAAACCTGAAGTTAATCCCTTCACGATTTTCATTATTGGGACAACTGGTAATAGTTGTCGGTCGACTATGGAATAGGTCTATATCGGTCTGGTTCTGTCGTACCTGACTGTTGATACTGGTCACAGCAGCTTCTATGCCGTCACATTTTTCTGTGAATCGGTCCTGCACTCGCTCCCAGTCTTCCCGTGTTTCCTTTAGTTTTTCCTCCAATGTCTTCCTAGTTGTTTCTTCAATGGTGTTAACCTTCGTATTTATTTCTGTTCTGATACTCCGTACTTCTTGTTCGGTTTGACTCCATTTTTCGCCAGCTTTGGCAACCCTTTGTTCGATTACCGTTATTTCCTCTTCTACTTTCTTGCTGATTGTCTCATTGTTTTCAGCTATCTTCTGGCTCAATTCTTCCTTCAATATTTCCATTCTTCCGTCTAACCGGTTCATGTTTTCTTGGTTCGTCTCCTTCAATTCTTCTCTCAATTGCTGACTATTATTCTCCATCTTTTTATTGGTTTCTTCCAGTTTCTGGCTTATCTGGGTCAATTCCTCCTTCGATTGTTTATTGTCAGTTTTTATTTCCTCCATTTTCTCCTCCATCTTCTGGATATTTTCCTCCATCTTCTCCTCGATCTTCTTAATATTTTCCTCCATTAGTAGTTTATTTTCGTTTTTTATTTCGTCCACTTTCTCCTCCATCTTCTTACTATTTTCTCTTAATTCTTCTTTCAATTGCCGGTTATCATTCTCCATTTTCTTACTATTTTCCTCGATTTTCTTGTTGGTATCTCCGATTTTATTACCCAACTCTTCTTTTAATTGATGGTTATCGTTTTCCAGCTTCTTACTATTTTCTTCCATCTTCTCCTCTATCTTCTTACTGTTTTCTCTTAATTCCTCCTTCGTTGTTTTAAATTCTCTAAGTAACATCTCCATCATTTGATCAAATTTTGTATCTTCCTTTGCGGTGGATTTTTCCGGCTGTTCCTTCTGTGGTGCAGGCTTATTTGGTTCTGCTGGCGGTAACATTAACTCCACATCTTCCACTGGTGTCGCTTCTTTATCCTCCATGTCTATCTCCTGTTCGGCCTCCATAGCACTTTTTCTTGATGTAGCTCTCCTGTGCATCTCGCTCCCTCTTCCGACCTGTTGACCGTTGCCAAGCTAAAAATAGGAAATTGGACAATCGTCCTTATTTTACAACACTATTACCTCCTATTTAAAGCCCCTTAAGTTGGACGCCAATTTGTAATATAAATAAAATATTACAAATTTAATAAAAATAAAACTTAGAATTGATTGGTATAGCTTTGGTGATAACAAAGGTATTGTGCTCTTCCTTTAGCCCCACTAGTTGGGCGAGTCAATTTGTAATATAATTACAAATTTTACAAATAGAAATAAAAATATAATTATAATTGAAATATGTTGATATGTGTTGATACGTATTGATATTTTGTTTATCACTGGGTCAGTCTGACTCCTTAAAGTCCCACTGTTAGGCTAGTCAAATTGTGATATAATTTCAAATGTAATCATAAATAGAATATAGAAATATTGATGATAAAAATATGTTATAACTAAGTGTGTTGGATTGATAAATAACAAATATATCAAACTTTAAAAATTTTGCAAATATTTTTTCTTGTGCTTGTATCGAATTTGACTGAATAATTTAATTTAATTAATTGACAATTAATTAATTATTTGAGGTTGTAATTTCCTCCTATATCTATTCTCTCAAGGTGAATTATGGTTTTGCTTAATAAAAAATAATAATAACATTAATGGTAGAAATAAAAACAATGCTGGTAACTGAATACTGATTTGCGTTTATTCATTCAAAATTGTGCGCCAGTCAGACTGCGCATGTCCCAGGCACTGGCTAATATTCGCCACAGTCGGCAATGAGAAAAATCAACAGATATATTTTTTACAAGTTTAAATTTATGGTTCTTTTAACGAGTCGAAATGGTCAGAGGGCAAGGAACAAGATACATTTAACAGGTATTCTTAAACTAAATGTTAACATCTGAAATAGAACAGAATTATTATTACAATTTTCAATTAGAAAGAAATTATTTAAAATTCGAACCAAGTCGAAGAAATGACGTCACTCCTCTCCAAGAGGCACTGGACCGTCTATGTGAGAAATTCAGCAATGGCCGCCTTCCACTCGATTTTAATTGCTACGATGCTGTTGGAATTGAAGATCTTCTCCCACAGAAATAAAACGATGTTCCCTTTTTCTGCGAAGTGGTGTTGGTCCAAAATATCGTGTTGAATGTCCCCTCGTCGTCTGCGATGTCGAATTCGGGATGGATCTCTTGTGTAGTGTAGTGTTCAAATATGCATGTTGGTTTTTTGTGAATTTGTTCCAAAAATTGTTCAAAATGGCTGTCGATTTCTGGTGTTGCGTTTTATCGTGTTATACTGTGTTTTTGGAAACTTGTGAAGTGTTAGACATAGATAAATAATGTTATTTCACTTGTTAGTTCATCTCCGTTACACGCCACATAACCACACTTGGTTTTAATATAAATTATTTGGTTTTCAAAACTCCACTAATACATTTTTCAACTGTTCAGCTTTGCGATTAACAATAGACTAAACGACGCAACGTCGTCGTTTTAGGGCAATTTGTGGTATGTCTTTTTCCTCTTCATATTGTTTAATTATAAAATATCTGTCTAAGACTTGTTTCACTATCTAACTATACATAACAAGTTTTCTTATTTTTTACTGTATTTCCAATATTTCTTAATTTTACATGAATCTAACTATTCAGTAATATTGATTATTTAATTTTACATCTTTTGATATATAGCAGGGTTTGTTTCAAACTCATTTAAGCCCAAAAATTACAATTTTGCATAATAATTGCATGTCCCATATTTTGTACAAATTCAGTGTTTTAAAGGTTTTTATTTGTTTTTTCGGTATAATATTTCCCTGGAATACACCTAATAACTCCGTAATTACTTTGTTGTTAATAATTTGGTTATTAAAACATTTCAATATTGATTAATTTGCTGTTTAGTCTGATTTGATTACTATCATAAGCCTATTTTTGACTGTTTCCAAAAGAAGTTAGTTTTCTTTCTTTTGTCATTCTATTTGCTATTAACTGTATCTGTATTAATTATGTTTTCAATTTCTGTATTGTATGTATTGAATTCTATTCCTATTACATAGATTAATTCTTTGATAGATAGTTTTTTTGGTTTATAGGCCATTCTGTGTTTACAAACATAGTGTCTTGGTGGGTCTGTTTGTACATTATACATGGTTTACTGATTTGAATAAAACTATTACATTTTTATGCCCTACTTGCCTCTCTGACTTACACAATGGAAAATTAAATGACATGATTTTAATTACAATAGAATATCTTGTATCTACTAAACTTTCTTTATACTAATAACATCATTGAACCATAACATGAACATCTTATGCCTAATTTTAACAAAAACATCTTATTATCAACTATTTTCCATATATCACCTAATTTTAACAAAAACATCTTATTCCTATTATTTTTTCCTGTATCATCAAATGATAACAACATAGCTTATCCTAGACATAATTTAATTAGAAAACATAAAAAACTCCTATTACTAGTAACACTGTCAGTCACTAACTGTCTTGTGTATGTATTATTCTTATGAAAACACTTTAACTGTGATAAAAAACCTCGTGTATCTATTTAAACCTTACATCTAAAATATTATTTAATTAATAATAAATAATAAACATCTTAATATTAGGCATACCTTCAGTTATGAACCGTCCTTTGGTATTTTTGTCCTCACCATTTATTTAGTTATAATTAAAGAAAACATTTTATATGTAATAGTCCTTCTTATATCTAATTTAAAACTCTTATTACTAGTAATGTTGTCAGTCCTTAGACTGTCTTTCATTTCAATGGTTTTATTATTATTATTCTACACTCATGGTAGTCTTTTTATAATACTTAAACCTCATTGAAGATTTTTTAACTATGTTTCTCACTGTACACTCTGTAGTTCCTTAATTTTGTTATCTCACTTCACTTTATTGTATTCTACACTCTGGTAGTCTTTTTAGTGAGTTCTACTCTATGGTAGTCTCTTTTGACATTTTTTGACATGTTACACTTACAACTAATATACAATTTGTTTTTATAGTATTGTATCTTGCAACTTGTTTGGGGTTTACCTATATCGGTTTCAATTTTGTCTCATGGTATTTATTATATGATTAACATTTTGTTTTGGCATATCTCTTCCTGTTTCTGGTCTCTGTTGGAATCTTGATATGTTTCGTCCCTTCTTCAAATATCACATTAGTAGTTTCCTTATTAAAATGGTTTCATGACAGATTATTTCCTTTTTTTATGGTCCTTCCCTTTTGGTACTGCTTCCCCAATCTACTGGGTATACTGCTGGTTTAACTGGTTTTTTCATGGTAGGTTATTTTAATTAATGATTTTCTTTATTATCTTCCATTTTTATTAACATTTTATAGACTTAATTATACAGTTTCTAGGGTAATCCTTAAACAATTTATTCTTCTCACTCACTATGGAACTTTTTCTTTTATTTATGTAACATTAATTCAGATGTTTAGTGTGATAATTTTGTTATGTTACAACTCATGACGCAGTTTGCTGCTCAATACTGTTAATAGTTTGTTTTTTTGAGGCTTACAAACGCAAACATAAAACATTTGTTATGGTGGCAAACAGACGTTATTAAGTTTTTTACAAAACACAAAAAATTGTACACAAGAAATTTTCTAACATAAGTTCCGTTAGTCAGTCACAAATTTTCTCAAGTTTATATATTTTCTTGGGTTGATGCGTGTATAAAAGAAAGGTGCACAGACAGGCGTTATAAAATACGTTTCAGTTAACATTAACGCAAGTTACTGGCTTTTACTAGATTGTAAGCACTACAACAATACTGTACACATAAAGGGAAAAATCTGTATTGTTTGGAAACGCAGTGGTTTATATGCAGTGTTTAAAACCCGCGGACCAGTCTATCGTATCGCTATACACAATTTACTATTGCTACAGTATTCTCTGTTTACGACGATACACATTAGTATTCATTTACATTTTTTCACAAACACATATATTGTAATTTTATGCAACACAAAATGAAAACGTTTTAGTGTACGGTTACACGATCGTTTTTTCCCGGCCGTTTGCGTGCGGTTGGAAAACGCATTGAATTTAACACACAAGCGGCAATGAAATTGGTCACACGAACGTGGAAAAAACGCACGGGTCGTCAACGGCTGCGTTTTTAAGGTCTCCGCATCGAAACGCAACCTGCTGCGTTTTAACACGCACTCGGGCGGTCACACGGACTGTTCAAAGATGCCGCTAAAATAGCATTTGATTATTTACTTGTTACTATGGTAATTAATTTTGGTCTCCTTGGTGTTGTTGAGATCATTATAAAAAAATATGCAATGTAAAACATTTTCTTAATAAAATTTATTTACTACTGATAACCAATGTTTTCTTTAATCTAAACACGGACGTTTCTGTGCAGTTGCGTTTTAACCTTTATATACACATTTAACCTCTATAGCCAGAGCTGTAGGGATGCGCGTCCGAGACGTCCCAACGCTGCCGTCCGATTATAAACCACCTGTGTCACTACACTCCACGCGCGCGCACGGCCGAAAAAACAAGCTCGTGTAACCGTACTGTTGCTCTACTTGTTTATTTTGTGTATATTGAGCATTAAATTATGCATATTTATTATCTCTTTACTTTAAATAATCAACGTTTTGATTTTATTCTGTCGCTGTTGAAACACACGTACGTGCTTATTACAGCTCATACGAAATTTCGTTCCTTACGTTTATAACCTATTGCTATATTTCGTTTTTTCACTCGGTAAAATATTTGTGGGTTCGTAATATGTTATTTCTTACGTAAAAAGATTTTCAATGCCGTCTGTTATAATTTACATTTATCTTCTATGTAGTTTATTATTTTTGTGTTTAAGCAAAAACAGCGTGTCTTAAAACAGAATACCACAATGTCTTAACAAGCTATTTCAATGAAAGCTCCCACTGAAGAAATGAAAGCTCCCACTTTGAAGGGGTAACTAAATTAACTACTAGTGGCTAAAGAAGCAGTGTCTAAAGACTTACCAGAATCATAAAAAGTGACTCCAGTGAGTGTCTTCCTCTTCTACTTCTTTCCAATTATATTGTTTAACATTCAGGTGTACCAACCTTTGCATGAGTTCAAATTTGTCGTGTGTTATAATGTATATTAAATCTATATGATCAGGTGTACCAACCTTTGTATTATTATTATAGTGTATAGATATTTTATATGAGCAGGGTTGTCAACATTTTCTGTGGCGGGGTGAGGGAAATTCAAATATGTGTTATATAGTGTATATATTAAAATATATGATCAGGGTTACCAATCTTACATTATTGTGTGTATAGAGCAGATCTGCCAACATTTTTTTCTCTTCTGTGGTGGGAAATTCAAACTATATGATCATAATTGTTACTCTCTCTCTCTCTCTCACATTTGAATGTAAGTAAAACTATCTCTCTCTCACTCTCTCTTGTTGTCAAACGTTATGTTCAAACCGTTTTCTCCTCTCCCTCTTTCTCTCTTTCTCTCTATCTCTCTCTCTCTCTCTCTCTCTCTCTCTCTCACTGTGTACATTGAGTAAATAATTTTAGCTCTCTCTCTCTATCACTCGTTGTGTATGTCTCTCTCTCTCGTTGTCAAACGTTATGTTCAAACCGTTCTCCACTCTGTGGTCATTACCGCGCATGTATATGAAATTAGAAAGTTTATATTTATTCGACAAATATTAACGCCTCTCTCTCTCTCTCTCTCTCTCTCTCTCTCTCTCTCTCTCTCTCTCTCTCTCTCTCTCTCTCTCTGTCACTCTCACTCGTTTCAACTGTGTCAACAAATAGTAACGTCCTCTCTCTCTCTCTCTCTCTCTCTCTCTCTCTCTCTCTCTCTCTCTCTCTCTCTCTCTCTCTCTCTCTCACTGTCACTCGTTTCAACTGTACAAGCTCTCTCTCTCTTACCGTGTACATTGAGTAGTCGGTGTGATGAGTAAATAATTTTAGCTCTCTCTCTCATTGTCAAAACGTCGTCTTCATTTTTCATGTATCAAATAATTAATTAATAGTATATAATGCAGTCAGTGTGATTGATCCTTGTTAGAAATATATATATTTGGCAAATATTAACTATGTATGTGTGTTGTTGTCAATGAACTACTTACCTGTGTGCTGTTACAGATGATAAATCCATACGTTAACGGCTTAGCAATCTTCAATACGCTCTTCTTCATGTGGTACAATACTTCTGTTTAATGGGTACAGTTTACACACACACATAGGTTCAGTGGTGTATAGCGAAATAAATTAAAATTATACACACACATGAAAACGGTGGTTGAAATTCATACAAATCTTCTGATGTAACAGTTCCCACAAGTAATACAGTTCACAAAAATAAATTAATTGTACACATGTTCAGAGGTGTAGAGTGAAATAAAATAAAGCCATAATTTGTTTAAATGATTAAATATATTTTAAAATTCACAATATAAAATTCACAATTCATAATTAAATAAATACATTATAAAATTGATATTTTTTCGAAAGTTTATATATAATTGTGTCGTACTTGTAGGAGAAGCAACCTGCAACATAACAATACAACAACATTAAAATCATGTTAAATATCACACACGCAGATATAGTTGGCAGAATCAACGCTTTACGCGAGTAACTTCTTAAATTATGTGTCATTCTCTCTCTCATAAGTTAATGTCCATTCATCAAAACTTTGTAAATTAGAATCTGCACTACATTCAAACACACGCACACACAGTGATAAAAAAATTGTTTATTAAAAGTAGTTTGTTACCTTAACGAGATACATGCAGAACTAGTGCTGTTACAAAATATATATATAGTAGGAAAGCCCACAGACTACTAGAAATAGTTATCGCCTGAAAAAAAGGAACCGCACATTACGAACTAATATGTATAAACACAAATATCGTTACAATAATAATAATAATAATAATAATAATAATAATAATAATAATAATAATACGCAAACTTACGTTTACTGCCGTCCGAACTGAAGTATGGAGAGGCAATAACTATTGATATCACAGTGAGAATTTTTTTTGTTTTTAACAGGTGGTGTAACGGGGAATTTTAGCAGGTGGAGGAGCAGAGTCGTCATCGTCGTCGGCACGTATCCGATAATGGCCGTACGCAAGTGTATCACGGCCATTGTCTAGTATATAGCGCTTATCATCATACGGTGACAACGCTTGCTTATTTACGCGCATTGTGTACAACGTATGATGATCGCTACGTAAACACAACGCACTGACAGAAAACTGACAATGATCAGTGAGACACTTGCGATACATATCGTGTCGCAGACTCCTCTTAATAGCAACTCGAGGCACACCTTTACACACACGTTTTTGACACTCATTGCCGGGATCTTCGTGGGCCACAAGGAACGAATAACATTTCGCTCTGAGACCTACGAATTCTCTAATAGGACGACCACACGTTTCATCCTTGAACAGCCCGACAACCTTTTTGTTCTTAAGGCTATAACAAGGATGAGACGTAGGGTAATCCTCGGTGTCAAAAAAGTGCAAGTCCTTCTTCATATCTGCATACAAGTCGGATGTTTGAATATTATACATCAGACTGTCTGTATCAGTCATTAACAATTTAACGTTGCGGCCGTACTTGGCGACAGCATAACGATAATGAAAGTCGATGCAACAGGTAACGCAGTTTACAAATAATTACATATAGGTTCAGAGGTGTATAGTGAAATAAATTAAAAATAGAAATTAATTCCTCATAAGTTAATGTCCTTTCAAATAGTATTCATCAAAACTTTGTAAATTAGAATGTGCACTACAGTCAAACATACGCACACACAGTGATAAAAATTGTTTATTAAAAGTAGTTTGTTACCTTAACAAGTACTGTTATCCTACGCCGTTGGGGTCCTCATGCCTCGAAACACGAGATGTAGGTCGCTGGGGTTTTATAAATTGTTTATCAAGTCTTTTAGAAATGGTCTTATAGTCGAGCTTGGTCTGTTGACTATTGCTTTTAATTTCGTAATTTCT
Source organism: Magicicada septendecula (assembly GCA_034769895.1). NCBI lineage: Eukaryota > Metazoa > Arthropoda > Insecta > Hemiptera > Cicadidae > Magicicada > Magicicada septendecula. Next base: position 543,437,050 of record CM068369.1, read on the forward strand.
ACAGGTGTTAACCGTTTCGGTGAAAAAAAACCATTTATGGAGAAGACGGCCCTCCTTTTGTTTTGACGACGTGTTTAGTCTATGATCCATCCTTCTTGTTCCTATAATAATAATAACAGTACCTGCTTCATTATCATATACATTATGTGCTATATATAAATATATACATAAGGCTTTCAACACACACACAGCACATACCATAAATCCAGAACAGGAAAGGTATTATAACAAACATTACGAAAACAAGTACGTATGGTCACGTACATAGATCAACGTTTAAACAAACAGATTAATACCTGAATAAATTTTTTAAAAACAGGACAGCGTATTATCTATATAACGTTCTGTTTCAGATAAGAATAGTTTGAATATAAAATGAAAGGGTACGTTGTATTTTGTTATGAGAAAATGCATTTCTAAATTTTATTACATTTGTAAATTACAGAATTGTTCTTCAACTACAGCCACAATCGTTCAGTTTCATTAACATTTGAAAATTGATGGATTTGGTACTCGATATATTCTACTCTTACAGTATTTTCATTGATACATTTCAGAAACTGAGTACAGAATAAATCTACAATCACCCAGGCGGAATCATTAAGTTTTACAAAAGATCTTATTGATCAGACGTATGAGTAATTATATTAATCCTTATGTAGCAAATACGCACGCATTCATAAAATACAGCACTCAGGTGTAGGGCAATTAATCCTTTTTGTATTGAACGTATTTAAGTAGGCCTACTCGTGATATCAGTAAATTCTGTCTAAACGTCATCTCAAATGTCTAGTATACATAATCGTACCCGGTAATCGCTTCTTGAGTCGTAGTCATTATTAAACTCGACATAACTACTTGTGTTACGCGATTGATGTTCATGTTAAACGATTGATGACTCATGTAATAATACAGATTAACCTCGTATAATAATAATAATAATAATGACAGGACAGCGTATTTAGAACACTTAAAATTGGAAATCTACAAACACATCAAAATATCTGTCAAACCCCTATCAAACAAAAACCCCATTCTTATCGAGAGACAACAGTAACTGACCTAAGCACATGTGCTTCATTAGGCAACAGACCAAAAAATCAAATAGACGACTATAAGCTCAATTTAAATAAAATCTGAATATTCAATAAAATTATGTTTACTTAGTAACATATGCAAATCTTTTACTTACCTCTTAAATGTTGTTGTTATACACACACAATAGTCGATTGTACGATGAGTGTCTCATACAAATGAGAAATAGTGACATGTCGTCTTGTGTGTGTATATATATCATACGGCGGTAGCGTACACGTTTGAAAATTGATGCACATTAAATTCTCTCTCTCTCTCTCTCTCTCTCTCTCTCTCTCTCTCTCTCTCTCTCTCTCTCTCTCTCTCTCTCTCTCTCTCTCTCTCTCTCACACACACATTTCTGATTACTATAAAAATAATTGCATGTATGTTCAGAGGTTTGGTGTCTAAATCGATGCATTTTACTTTCACTTTCTAATTTGACACATGGCTTACTTTCATACAGAAATAGCTATCCCCCATATCCTTCTACAAATCTAACGTTACGACGGCAGCATAACGATAATGAAAGTCATACATTATCGTTATTTTGTCTAAGCTATGTTAACTTCACACACACACACACACACACGCGCGCGCGCGCGGTAATGGAGGAAGAACTAGCATAGGCAATACAATTAAGTGTAACGATAAAGAAGTGATTGGAAAGCCAACTGTGAGTGTCGAGACAAAACTCTTGCTTGTTCCTGAGTTGATAGAAGCGCCTGAGGGCAAAGTGGCTGAAGATGAAATTATGCAAGAGGTTGTTGACGAGAACCAAACAAACTTGGATCAGCCGGTAGTGTTTAGGTCATCAGTACATGACGCAACGGGAGTGATAGGTCCAATTAGGTTTGTTACACGTTGTGTCGCACTGACCTGATATTTATAGATGACCTCCATACAACTACAACAGCATAAAAATCATGTTAATTTTTAAATATCAAATTATCACATACACACACGCGCACACATGTTAGGTTAAAATGCAGTCCACTCACGTTTCATGTTAGGTTAAAATGCAAACAAACACACACACACACACACACACACACACACACACACGTGTATGTTATTTAAATTATCATTTAAATAACATACACACGTGTTAGGTTGCAACCTAACACGTGTGTGTGTGTGTGTGTGTGTGTATGTGTGTGTGTAAACTGTACCCATTAAACAGAAGTATTGTACCACATGAAGAAGAGCGTATTGAAGATTGCTAAGCCGTTAACGTATGGATTTATCATCTGTAACAGCACACAAGTAAGTAGTTCATTGACAACAACACACATACATAGTTAATATTTGCCAAATATATATATTTCTAACAAGGACCAATCACACTGACTGCATTATAAACTATTAATTAATTATTTGATACATGAAAAATGAAGACGACGTTTTGACAATGAGAGAGAGAGCTAAAATTATTTACTCATCACACCGACTACTCAATGTACACGGTAAGAGAGAGAGAGCTTGTACAGTTGAAACGAGTGACAGTGAGAGAGAGAGAGAGAGAGAGAGAGAGGACGTTACTATTTGTTGACACAGTTGAAACGAGTGAGAGTGACAGAGAGAGAGAGAGAGAGAGAGAGAGAGAGAGAGAGAGAGAGAGAGAGAGAGAGAGAGAGAGAGAGAGAGAGAGAGAGAGAGGGCGTTAATATTTGTCGAATAAATATAAACTTTCTAATTTCATATACATGCGCGGTAATGACCACAGAGTGGAGAACGGTTTGAACATAACGTTTGACAACGAGAGAGAGAGAGAGACATACACAACGAGTGATAGAGAGAGAGAGCTAAAATTATTTACTCAATGTACACAGTGAGAGAGAGAGAGAGAGAGAGAGAGATAGAGAGAAAGAGAGAAAGAGGGAGAGGAGAAAACGGTTTGAACATAACGTTTGACAACAAGAGAGAGTGAGAGAGAGATAGTTTTACTTACATTCAAATGTGAGAGAGAGAGAGAGAGAGAGAGTAACAATTATGATCATATAGTTTGAATTTCCCACCACAGAAGAGAAAAAAATGTTGGCAGATCTGCTCTATACACACAATAATGTAAGATTGGTAACCCTGATCATATATTTTAATATATACACTATATAACACATATTTGAATTTCCCTCCCCCCGCCACAGAAAATGTTGACAACCCTGCTCATATAAAATATCTATACACTATAATAATAATACAAAGGTTGGTACACCTGATCATATAGATTTAATATACATTATAACACACGACAAATTTGAACTCATGCAAAGGTTGGTACACCTGATCATATATTTTAATATACACTATAATGCATCGAGTTGGAACCTCCCACCCACCACCACCCACTGTTATGAAATAAAAAACCACCCACCCACCACCACCCCCTGATATGCAAATCAGCTTTCTTAAAAAAATAAAAAATTATATTCACGGATGCTGGTGGTCCATTGAACCTCATCCCACCCCTTGATATGCAAATCAATTTAATTAAAAAAATAAAAAATCAAATAAAAAAAATAAAAAAATTTATTCGCGGAAATTCGCGGTGCTGTGGTCCATTGGGATGCTGCGGGTCCAGCGGTGGCGGCGTCATCTCTTAGATCATGTTTTTTATTGTTTTTTAAGAAAGGCGGCATTCCTTTGTGGCTCAGAACTCTCATTATACCACTACTCACGTGAAAACTAATAAAAAGATGAAAACTAATAAATAAATGTATTAAACAATAATAAACAGATGGTAAGAGGACAGCTCTGGAATTTTATTTCATGACCTGACTTGCTGCGATAAATATCCTGAACGTTAAAGTTTGATTAATTATCGTAGTGTATTGGCTAACTAATGTATGTTCTGGAGAGCAATGGTCTTTTGCTTCCAAACTTGCAGTTGTATCTAAGAAGTTAAGCCTTACACAATTAACATGGGGAAACTGGTTTCATAGCTGTCTACTTACTGTTATCTTGAAAATCCTGTTTATTTGACTTTCGGGGTGCATATCCGTGGTATATTGCTTTTTTTTCTCACTTGTCCGCTAGACTTTTTTCAGTGATAATGTTTCAGCTAGAACAGGCGAGACTAAAGAAACATGTCGGTGTTCCAGAAAAGTCTTCTGGTAGACAGATAACAATGCACATACAGACAATAGATTACACAATGTTTTGAACACAAGACAAGAATACCCGTCGACAGTATCGACAGTAAAAGCTGAAAGTATTGTGAGTCGTCTTTACTTTTGTTCTGGCGGACTATAAATCAAAATCGATAATCTATTAACTTTTAACACAGGATCTGTATCATTAGCATTTTTGAGGAGTATCATTTCCGGTTTGGGGAGAAAGCTATACTAGAAACAAATTGAAAGTTAAATTAAGTAAAAAAAAAACACACACACAAGTGAAATAACTATAACTATAGCGTGGAAAAACAACATCCAGTAGAATGTAATATTAAATATTTCAATGAATCGTCAGTATCATTGTAAGATTTTAATTAGTTCATTTTGTTATGTCGGTTCTGTCTCCACTACTAGAGGTTAGAAATCACACTGGAATGTTCTTTTTTCAGCGGTTCTTATCAGATTATCAAATTTTATAATCGGTCCAGGTTGGAACACACGCAGAAATAATATTTTTTATCTCGAATTTTATTTTGATTATAAGCTTAAACGAATTATATTTTTTACTTCTTAGTATATGCCTAGAGTATTGTGATTTATGCGAATGAGGCGTGGGTCATGACAAAAAAGGAAAGCGGCAAGATTCAAAGTGCTGAAATACAGTTTCTTCGAAATACTTTAAATTGTACATTGCAAGATAGAATAAGAAATGAAGATATCAGAGCAAAACTCGAAGTAAAGAACATAAATTAAACTATTTCAATTCACAGAAGACAATGGTGGAATCATCTGCAAAGGATGACAGAGGATTGATTGCTGAAAGCGGCACTGAACTATAAACCCGTTGGTAGAAGAGACAGGTATAAAGCCGAGGATGAGATGGGTGCCGTAACAGATTCTAATCTTTGGAGGAGGAGGAGGAGGAGGAGGAGGAGGAGGAGGAGGAGGAGGAGGAGGAGGAGGAGGAGGAGGAGGAGGAGGAGGAGGAGGAGGAGGAGGAGGAGGAGGAGGAGGAGGAGGAGGAGGAGGAGGAGGAGGAGGAGGAGGAGGAGGAGGAGGAGGAGGAGAAGAAGAAGAAGAAGAAGAAGAAGAAGAAGAAGAAGAAGAAGAAGAAGAAGAAGAAGAAGAAGAAGAAGAAGAAGAAGAAGAAGAAGAAGAAGAAGAAGAAGAAGAAGAAGAAGAAGAAGATTTCTTAGTACATGCCTAGGGTATAGTGTTTTTACCTTATAAAGCATTTTTTTTTTAAATATGATCCCCGGAATGAGCAAAATCTTTCCTCACATAGTGCCCGTTTCCTCAGTCCTCTACAGCCTGCCGCATCCATTTGAAACCCGCCACTCTCTTAATATTGTTACGACGGTCTCACTATGGTACAGTGGAAAACAAAATAGACACCAATGAAGTCACTAATAAGCAGCGTTAAGTAATCACAAATAACAATTCGAATAAACTTGCACAATAATCCAACTTAAATTTGTTCACACGCTATAATAATGTCAAATATAAAGAATTGCGCACTAATTACCTATAACACAACAACCACTTGATATCACTTGACAAATCACCCAACATTAACTGACCGGCAAAGCCAGCTGCTGTTGTTTGAATAGGTAGCACAAGTGTTCCAGAATAATCTATAATATGCGTCAACAAGCACTCGAAAACTCTAGAGCGTACGGTAGTGCGATGTTGAAAAACATTCACCTGCTGGGCTAGGCGAGAAACGTGTAGAACGACGCTCTCCATTGTTCGAGAACGTTCCGTAATTGCATCACCAGCGCGCGCCAAATTTGTCTTCAGTTCTAGCAATATGACCAGCAGACTCCCATTTTAATTGGGTTCTTTAGTAACCTTTAATCAGTGTCTAAGTCATTTGTCCGTTTTTTGTCGCTTAAGAAGAGACCTATGCTTTCCATTGCTGCCTGCGTTTTTTCTATTTGTTTATTGCTTGTTATCTATAACCAATAAGAGCAATAAGCAATGAACATAAATTTTTTTCCAAGGTGCTGCGGAATAGTTTTTATGAGTAGCCACTGATCTCATTTACTCTTCATAGGATACCCCCTCGTTTGTTGTACGGTGTGTCCTAACACAGTAAGTCAGTATCAATCCAATTTTTTTTTTGCAGATTTGTAATCTGTTCGACTAAGCGAACATTGAACAAATTGACTGACAAAACACATATATGATTATGAAGAGCTGTCCATTGACAGCTCTTCTTGTTTTTGTTAACAGATTAAACAGATACACAAACTACAACACTAAATGGCAAAAACATGTGAACAAATGAACAAAAGTCCACTTGCTGCTGGCATGATACAATAAATTCAAAATGTTAAACACTGGGCCTATAAGTCAGACATATTGGTTGACAATAATACTTAATAAGACATGAACACAAAGGATACAGGTAATTACAGAGCAGATAACACAGCCATTACAATACAGATAATACAGAGTACACATTATACGTTGAACCTGAAGGGTAAGTTTAACAATTTATGCCTGCTATGTCAACCTATGGCAATAATTGACTCTTAAGGTTGCAGGTTTTAGCTCCGTGCAGAAGACTGGACGAAGTGTAACATTCCCAATGTATATATGTCAAAGGATTTTTTTGCAAATATATTTTTAATACATTTGTTTCATCTCTGTAGAATCTGTCAGTGACATCAAAGGTTATGTAATTACATTGCCTTTCCATTGGGTGGAGAAAAAAGAAAACTGTGATTGAAATACTAAACGTTTGCAAGCAAATTTCCTTGTCATAAGCACGGATATGAAAACACATTTAAAGCGAACTCTACCGCGCTACTGTTATAAAACTCAACATAATGAATACGATTTTACTTATATAAAACATGTTATTTTCATTTATACAAAATTACTATTTCAAGTTTTGAAGAAATTGTTACGACAGTCTACTGATCTTTGTATGGTACAGTGGAAAATAAAATAAAAGGCACCAATGACGTCACTAATAACCAGCTTTAATTATCACAATTAATAATTCGTAATCAACTCACACAATAATTCCAGTTAGATTTGCCCACACGCAATAATAATGTCAAATAGTAGAGTTCCATATAATTTATATCGCAATAACACTTCACACCATACTTCAACAAACACTTGATCCGCGCTAAGGAAAGTCGCTCACGTAACTGAACTCATACGCCGCTTAATGCTGACGCTAATGTGTATCTCACGTGGGCTCTTGAAGATTCTAGAACAAACTTGAACGCGGGCTTGACTGATGCAACACCTGCCACACTGGGCGGGAGGCGGGGCGGGGACTCTCTTGGATATTCTAAGTGGTTCCATTCAAAACAAACGGCTAATTTAAAAGTGTAAGTGTAGTTTTATTGCACAGACTATCTAATACTTTTGGTGTAAACATTTGTATTTGCTATTTCATTTTTAAAGAGTTCTAATATGACTACATCACTGTCTTATCCTATAATCGTTTTTAAGAAAATTGAGTACTTCAAAAATAAAAACAGGTAAAATATCAGTTGATTAAATGGGGTCGTGTAGAGGAATATAAGTGTTTATTTAAATTCTGAAGTTTTAAACTAAACACTAAATGAATAAAACAAAATACATGGCAATAGGCGACCTTCATCAAGACTTGATGTTGGAGGAGAACATGGGGAAGATTTCATATACAGAGGAATACAAGTATTTACGGGTAAAAATTACGGTCAGTTGGATACAAGACAAAGAAATACAATCCAGAATTAATTTGGGAAAGATGGCTATATCTACATTAAATGAAATCCTGTGGAATAAGCAAATTATAGCAGAAACTAAAACCAAAATATTTAAACCCATTGTTAGAAGTATCATAACTTACCGCTCAGAAGTTTGGACTACTTAACAAGAACAAAATTAATGACAGCAGAGATGGAATTTTGGAGACGTTCGGTAAGAGTATCCAGACGTGAGAAAATTAGAAATGGCGTCATTAGGGACAGAATGAATGTGAACAATTCGATTTTTGATTTTATCAAAAAAAAAAATTACAATGGTATGGACACACGAAAGGAATGGCACAGGAAAGATTGCCAAGGAGAGTTATGGAATGGACCCCACCAGGAAGAAGGAAAAGAGGAAGACCACCTACCACCTGGATAGAAGAGATTCAGACTATTTTGAGGGAACAAGAAATTGAAGAAAATTTTTAGATGGACAAGCAGCAGTGGAATATGAGAATTCAATCACTTCTGTAATCTTTGGTTTTGGAAAATGTGTAAACAGTATTTTTGTTTTCAAATATACATACAGTACAATTTTTAATATTACTGTGTGTCATTTTAAATTTCAGTATGTGCATTTACTAAATAAATTTGTGAGTGTTAACAAAAAACTTTTTGAATTTTCATTTAATCCTCATGAATATAACCTAATTAAATGAATGACGATTCGTCGTCGATTTTTTCTTTTCTCTTCGCTCGCGAATGTTCTCGAATGCCTGCGCAAATTAGTAAACAAAACCTACGTACACAGTACACCAGTTTACAGATTTTGTATAAGATTTCTTTTAAATAAATTTCCAGCATACACATTACATTATAACGCAGAGACACCAGTAAACAAAGTCCGTTAGGGCTAACTCAGTTGTGGCAGATAATACCGGGACATATTATATCTTTAGATATATCTTTTCTAACGGCAGATAATACCGGCATTTTGTGTAGTTCGAGTTTTTGGTAGTTTGAGGTTGGTTTGGTCCCAATTACCTCGAACTGTCGAGACTCTACTTTACTCATTGCATAAAACCTGCAGGACAAAAAATGCAGAGGCTTATTGTTCTTTATTTAGTAGTACACGGCAAAGTGACAGCAATGAACTAACCACATTACACCGACGCCAGACTGCAAAATTAACTTCAAGAAATATAATCCCATTATTCCGTTATCATTCCCGCCGCGGAATAATAATGGAATAATTAGTCTCGCGCGTCACTTTCTAAATTTACTTATTTCCCGAGGAACTTGACTTTCTACTTAATCAAATTATACTTGACGTATATAATATAAAAAAACACTTCCCGTAACTAAATAGTCTCTCCTCGATGAACAGTAAAAGAAGCTCATCCTTTCTTTAAACACCCCCCCCCTCCTGTCATATGTTGAACACTCCGTTTGTCGTTTGTTTAAATGTTGAACACTCCGTTTGTTTAAACACGTTTCTATTAAACATATAGGGCTAATCACTGTGCCCAAGTGACTCGGTTTCTTGTAGTTATATTAAAAATCTACACTGCTGTCGAAATGCTTTAAAGACGTTTCTTAGTTTTAAAAACCTATCCCCAGTCTGAATAATTTTAGATAGATTAATCGCTTTCTGTATCATGGTAATCAATTCTGAACAATACAGTTCTGGAAAAAATTATTATACATCAAGAAGATTATTATCCTTGATGTATTTTGTTATCTGTTTTATAAATTTCTGTTGATGTATTTTCGGCAGCAGCGTTTAGTTGTCCTTAAGTGAAACACTGTCCGACCTCTCAACAGATCAGTAATTAATATCTACACATGTTGACTCCAAGTCCGCACCCTAATTTCAGAAGCTTTAACTTCTTTGTTATTATACGACGATTGTTCAATAGAAACACGTTTGATCTGCGCAGCCGTGACTTCGTCGCTATGGCAACGGAATTCATTTGTTTATATTGTGTGTTTAAGTACTAGTGACGCGTCTGTCAAAAATATTTGCAGTTTGCTCTTTTCTAAACGTTGTGACTGGGTTGAAAAATAGCATCTATGATAGAAAATCCGTCCAAATATAATCTGCATGCCGTTATTCAGTTTTTGGCCGCTGAGGGGCGTCAACCAATGGAAATTTATACAAGAATGAAAGCTGTATATGGTGACTAAAGTTATTCACATAGGACAGTGGTTGAATGGTGCAATAAATTTTGACAAGGAAGAGAATCCACTAAAGATTTGGCCCGTCCCGGACCTCCACGTGTTGCAGCGTCATATGAAAATGTGAGACAGCTGGAAACTGCTTTACGCGCAAATAGGGGCATACAAGTTAGAGAACTTTCCCAAATGTTGAGCATCAGCTTGGGAACTGTTCATTCCATCATTCCTAGTCTTGGCTATCACAAAGTTGCTGTTCAGTGGATTCCACGACTGCTTACTGATGAGCGGAAAAAAACGTCTCGGGAAGCTCATAAATGGTGTCATTCTTCTGCATTATAATGCTCGACACCATGTAGCCCAGACGATTCAAGATCTGCTTGGTCGTATAAAGTAGGAAGTCTTACAACATCCACCTTACAGTCTCGACTTGCCTCCTGACATGTTTTTGACTCATTAAAGAAATCACTAAACGAACGGCGGTTCAAATCAGATGCTGAGGTAGAGTTTGTTGTTAGCGCATGGTTCCGCAAACACAAACAGCCGCAAGAATTTTACCAGGAGGGGATCTACAGATTAGTGCAACAGTGGGACTCATGCCTTAATGTTAATGGAGACTTCTTTTAAAATAGTTGAATAAAAAATGCTTTCATCCTCTAAACGTGTTTCTATTGAACAATCCTCGTATTATTAACGTTTTACGTCTAGACATTAATACTTTTCAGTAAAGCAAACTCTCGTTCTTGTTTTAACTAGACTAGATTCAATTGTCACACACCGGAATCAAATTTCTCCAACAAAATGCGTAACAGTAGTAAGCATGAGCAACTGGAAAGGAGAGCGATCAATCTTCTACGAGTCAAGCTCCTCAGAGGGTTAAATAAAAACGTAAAAACTTAAAATAGTGATTTATTACTTACTACGAATTAAATAAAATAATTAATTATTTATACGAGTACAAGAATTGTTATTCTTTTTTCGGAATATATATCAATTTCTCTCGTGTTTAAAGATTTAAACCACTGTTTTCAAAACCGCGATCCACGCAACACTCATAAAAGTGGTGGTCAGTCGCGGGTCGTAGGAATGTAACAGCGGAATCCAGACATAGCCTACAAGATTTGTTTTACTTGTGTTTATAGTGCACAGATATTTATACCACAGTTTCATATACTCATGGCGTTAAACTCCTGAGTTCATAGTAAACAAGAGAGCGTTAAATAACATTGTTGTTTGCCCCGTTTCTGTTTTAGATACATGCTGTCCGTTCATTGCAAGCAAACATTAAAATTAATATTTTCTCTGCTTCTGTTTACTAAAATACTGTTAGGTAATGCGGAAAAGGTGTTACGTAATACGGAACGTTCTACAAGCTTATCGAATGTTCCAGTGGAATCAGGCTGTAATGTGTGTGTGCGTACATAATGCTGCTACTTTGCGGTGAAAGACAATTATGCGTCAACTATCGGCTCAATACCAGACCATACCAGTCCGCGCGTGCTTTGTTCAAGGCCCCAATGAATTACGTTTTAGTGTTTTCTAGTAGACGCCTATTAACGAATATTCTGGAACCTTAGCGGGGTATAAATACAAGTACTCAGATACGGTCAGTCAGTCGTTATCGGGTGATTACACCGTGAGTTTGAGTTGCGAATTATTACAGTGCGGTTCGACGTATTGTGGCGGAGCATTAGGTGTTTTATAATTGTGCGGTACGATTGTAATACAATTGTGTTTTATATCAGTTGACATTTTTTTATTGGGTGTGAACAATTTTTATTTGATTTGTTGTAAGAGACTGTCTTGTTAATTACAAACTGTTTAATTGTGATAATTAAAGCTGGTGATTAGCAACGTAATTGGTGTCTTGTATTTTGTTTTCCACTGTACCATACGACTATCATTAGACCGTCGTAAAAATACAAAATCGCTAGTAGAGAATATTAGGAATGATAGTATCTAGAATTTCTAAAACCGGTTCAAAGAATCGAAGTATAGTAGATTCTAATTACGTTCACGTATTACATGTCCTCTACAATATATAATACTTAGAAACATATGCATGAGTGAGACTTCAAGTTGAGTGTCATTAGTAACGCATGTCATTATTTAGTTGTGACGTCGTATAGAAGCAGTTTGGTTATAATCGTGTTGATTATGTCACCGTTGGACACGGATCTCAATTAAATACGGTAGTGTGTAACGCTTAGGCATAGATGAAAATATTTACTGAGAAAGCTGTGATGTTACAAATTATAAGATTTAGAACATTAGCCATTGTAAGTTAAAGTCAATAAACACGGCGTTTCGACCTCTATGGAATCACAGGTCGTCTTCAGGCAAACAAAAAGTTAATACAAAGAAAAATCTATCATTAATAAATAGATATCGTCAAAAGTCCAAACCTTAGTTATATAAATGTAGTGTTAAAATAATAATAATAATAATAATAATAATAATAATAATAATAATAATTATTATTATTATTATTATTATTATTATTATTATTATTATTATTATTATAAACAGTACTCATCATTCCATCAAAGAAGGATTCCTCCCGTGGTTGCAACGTAAACGAAAATGAGTACATTGCGCCATCGATTAATAATAATTTTAAGAGTCGCAAGGCTGTGATTTTGTTGTAACACATCGATATAATTTATAAATATTGTTTGCAACAAACTTAATAAATTGATAATAAAGATAAGAGCAATAAAATCATTATTAAATACCACAGATGCTCTAATTCGAATTTTATTAAAACTTATTAAAAGTCAGATTATTATTACAACACATCTGATAAGCACTATTCACATCAAAAAGTCCACACACTATTCGCAACACCAACGACGTTGTACGCAACAACACTAATAAATTTAATAGACGGCAATTTTAGCAAATGAACGGTCTAGAGAAACCACTGTGTGCCATTTGGCGTTACCCAGGGTTACCATATGGCCTCGGTGAAAAAAGAGAGGACAACCTGAAAATTCAACAGCATGATCGTTAGTTTACGGATCAAACAAAAAAATTGGCAGTAAAAACATTATACGTTATAGATAAGAGGTATTCATGATTAAGTTAAGCATTTTTACAGAGCTTATACAACGTACAATTTAATTGTTGTGATGTAACAAGAAAATGTTTACTAACAAAATATTATGATTATGAATTACAGAAATTTGTTTATTTGCAACTGATATATACGTTTCAGGTGGACAAAATAAGCATTCTGCTTCATTATCGTTCCGGCCTTTCTTAAAGCTAGCATACGCTTTTAATGAATTCTCGGTTAACACACACTTTCCTTTTGGCACATTAATAATAATAAATTTTACTTGCCTACAACTTACAACTACCACTAATTATACTCAGAATGTCCACGAAAATAAGCAACTCAATTCAGAACTATCGATAACCTTAAAAACTCACGAATGTAGACGCCTATTAGAAGTGCAGAATACACGGGAAAGAGCTGTAGGCAAGCACCATATGACGCCAATGGTACGTTTCTGAGCGGCGCCGTTGGGAGCGCTCGTGCGCGTGACCATGTTTTTCAGTTTTACGAAAAAAAAGAGGACATTTCCCTGTTTTTTTAAATATCCTCCCAGTTTTTCAAACTAAAAAAGAGAACGTGCCCGGGAAAAAGAGGACGTATGGTAACCCTACGTTAACCTAGAAGTCCCGAATTCGATTCCCGAACGCATCTGAAACAGAGTAGTTAGGGTACGAAGAAGTAAAGCGTGGAGTTGCTTACACTATCTCTCTTGTATGGTACACAGCTCACATGGGCAGCCCCTCCTAACCCATTTTCGCTGTCAATTCGCTGTCAAGCCCCTCCTAAGCCATTTTCGCTGTCAATTCGCTGTCAAGCCCCTCCTAAGTCAATTGTTATTACTTAGTTACAGCAAGTTACAACAAGTACAGTCAATTGCTGTAGTTGAACCACACACCATTTTGTATTTTTTTGTTACGACTGTCTCCTTGATCGTCGTATGGTACAGTAGAAAACAAAATACAAGACACCAATGAAGTCACTAAAAACCAGCTTTGATTATCACAATTAACAATTTTTAATCAACAAGATAGTCTCTGACAACAATTGAAGTAAAAATTGGCCACACGAAATAATAATACCAATTATCAAGAATTCCGCACTAATAACAACACGTCGCTACAATACTTCTACAAACAATCGATCCGCGCTAAAGAAATCGCTAAACACCACTAAACATAACAACGTCAGATATAGCGTATAGCTTTCCCTCCTTACTGCACGCCGACTTAATGCGTATCTCAAGTGTTCTTCAACACACTAGAACATACTTGAGAGCGGCCTTGACTGGGGCAACACGTGCCATACTGGACGGTGGATAGAGTGGATAATGTTCTAGGCTGTTTGATAGGCTTGTCGTTACACTATGTGGTCCGAAGGTACCTAGAACGCAAAGTCTACAAAGAACCGAACGGTTCTCCTAAGACTGGAGATGCTCTGGGGAACTGTCGCAACTTTGTCTGCTTCATCATGTTCTGCTTACAATTAATTCTGCAATACTATTGACTTGTTCTTTTCAAAAAAAAAAAAATATATATATATATATATATAATGAAACTTAAATATTAATTGGCAATGTTTATAGCGCTATGTAATTATTAATACTGTTACGACGGTGTAACTGCTCGTCGTATGGTACAGTGGAAAACAAAATACAAGATACCAACGAAGTCACTAATTACCAGGTTTTAATTATCACAATTAATAATTCATAATCAACTCGTACAATAATTCCAGTTAGATTTATTCATACGCAATAATAATGTCAGATAACAGAGTTCCACACAATTTATAACACAATAACACTTCGCACAATACTTCGACAAACACTCGATCCACGCTAAGGAAAATCGCTCACGTAACTAACTTGACAACGCCAGACGCTCTTGCTTTTATAGATCGCGCAGAGGCCCGGTATAGCTTTCCCTCCTTACGGCTCGCCGACGTAATGCGTATCTCAAGTGTTCTTGAACACACTAGGAACACCTACTTGTGCGCGGCCTTGACTGAGGCAACACTGCCACACTGGTCGGGGGAAAGTGGAGATGTTCTCAGCGGTTCTACGCGGTTCGATACTATTCTCGTTACAATAAAACATAAAATCAGAACAGACAGTTTTGTGATTAGAAATGAATATTTTAAGGACAATATGTGGATCTATAAAGATGGGGCAGCTTGGAAGCCTAAAAATAATAGAGAGCCTGCCAAACTAATCCAAATTTATGATTTGGTGTTACAAATCACGTTTCTCAGAATAAGCTGATTAGTACACATAATCAGAATACATATCGGCAAAATATTTTATTAAAACCTATTGACGAATAGTCAGAGCTATTAATTAAAAAGTGGTGTAACTTTTAAATCTGAATTTGAATTTATCTTGCCTCAAAACTTGGCCTCAAAACATTTTTGATTTTTTTTTTTCAAGTACTTTGGTATTTACGAATACCTTTTATAAACATATTGTTACGACGGTCTACTAGGTACAGTGGAAAACTAAATACAGTACAAGACACCAATTAAGTCACTAATCACCAGCTTTCATTTTTACAGTTAAACAGTTCGTAATTAATAACACAGTCTACTACAACAAATCAAATAAAAATTGTTCACACGCAATAAAATGTCACTAATATTAAACACAATTGTATTACAATTATACCGCCCGATTATAAAACGCAACACTTCACTAATAACTACTTGAATGTACACAGTAATCTCGCCCGATAATAACTCGAACCGCACTGTAAATATATCACCACTATACCGAACTGAGCGTCCCTGAGTAATTGTATTTATAGCCGCCGAAAATCTAGACGATTCCACATACTACGTATTACCTTTAAACTACGACGTTATTGTTTGCGGCCGTGACACAGTGAGAGCGGCCGCGTGAATTCTCGCATCGTCTAGCAAATGCGTCTACAAGCGCGTACGCCACACACGTTACATTCCGGATCCCTCTGGAACATTCGATAAACACGTAGATTGTTCTGTGATGTCGTAACACTATACATTTTATAATTCTTAAATTGGATCTTTCATTACGTTTTAAACAAAACAAGATTTATTCATAACTTTGTAACGGAACGTGGGACCCATTAAACAATTGCATAAGGAAAAGAAACAAATTAAAATAAAACAACTCTAATGGAATAATTTTTGTTGAGTAAGTCATTTATTTTACGAGAAAAAGTTATGCAACAAATAAGTTTGTAGTCGTTTCAGCTCCTCAGCTATCACATCGCAGAATGTTTTAAAATTAATTAGTCGAAGTATATGATTTGTTAATTAACCCTAAGATCATAATTGTGATCTCTTGTATCACTTGAATTTAGAAATTTCGAATATATTTTCTCCTCTTAGGAATAATGTTTTGTAAGCAACATGTCTCTTGAAAGTTAAAATTATTTATTTTTCGTTAATTATATAGTACAATTAACAAGACTAAGTTGACTTAGAAAAGTGTATTAATTATAATTTTATACATGAAGTAATTTATATTTGTTATGTTTGAGAGGAATAAGCATAAAAACGATGATAAAGCAGACCTGCGTGTATCAAATTATTGGAAAGAAGTAAATTCGTTTCTTAGAAAACTCAACTGCTTAAGCAGATTATCAGTAATGCTAACTCATTAACACAAGAACTCATTCACATAATACGAATTCTACAAATAGGCCTACTCATGATTTTAGTGATTCTATGAAATTAAATCAAAACATAAAATTTTCACTTTAGCTATTTTATTACACTATGCTTATAGGCCTCAGACACAACGCTGCCACGTTTAATGTTCCGGCCTTCAACTAGAGCCGGCCATGGCTGAAGACGGGACTAAAATTGTCTCCGTCAACACAGCAAATAATTGATCCTAATTTTCTAGACAGGTTGAAAGACTCGTACTCAGCTCCATTCACATTCTACCTACGTGGAAGAGAATATCATTAAGATACTTCCTGGTCTGTGTTTCAGTAATGTCGTTCTCTAGCTTGCTTGTCTCCTTATTCGCATATATTTATTCCTGTCGCTCTATTTATGTTTATAACTTTATTTCTGTAGTCATCTGTCGCTTAATGCCCGTATAATAATTTTAGTTGTTATAAAGTATGTTTATGTAAGTCAACAGCGTTGTTCTATACTGCAAGCAAATGGTGGAGACAGTACCGTCACAGTGACTTTGTCTGTAGTACGTTGTGATGTAATAAACATACGGGGGATAATTGCTTCTCTGCAGCTGGCATTTAATAATGAGTTCGTAAAGTGAAATTAATTTCTAATGCAATGAGAAACTTTATGACAAATATCATTTATATCGTTCTACACTGTATATTACATCGTTCCTTTTTTACATCGTACGTTCTTTTTTCTTAGTGTTTACATCCATTCTTGTCGTGGTAGAAGTCGTAATAGACTCCAACGTTCTTTTCTTATCTTTTTGTTGTCAACAATTAAAGGGTTTTAAATGTTCAGAATTGTAATGATTATATTTCATAAAAGTATCTCATTTTAGATCTTCATCTTATAAATACATGTTTTTTTTTGCTCTTTGAAACATTAATTAAAACGTATTGTTACGAGAAGCCTATCGAACAACACAGAATATTCTCCACTCTTCCCCCCCGTCAAGTGTGGCAAGTCAAGGCCGCTCTCAAGTAGGTTCAAGTGTATTCAAGATAACACTTCAGATATGCATTAAGTGGCGTGCAGTAAGGAGGGAAAGCTATTGCAACAGTACAAACAGTAATGATACTGTGCATGGCCCAAATAAATAAAATAAATAATAAAAGTGGATAAATATGAATTAATAAAGATGATTCAGATTGCATAAGCTGAATCGTAGTAAAAATAGGGAGTACAAAATGCATGCATGGACATGCAGTTTCGACACACCTCTCGTTAGCGTTGTGTACGCGCGTATTTTGTTAGTGTGTGTGAAACCTGTCCGTTCCTGAAATGTAACCAACCATTTTCAAGTAAAATAGTTATATGTTTATTGTTAATTATAAGAAAACTATGTACGATAGGATAAAACAAAATACACCAAAGTGTGTAGAAATTATAGATAAATAAAATGTTAAAAAACCATACAGAGGTGACGAAAAGTGCAATTACTATACGTAAAAAATTAATAACTCTTTTTGTGAATACCATAAAGAAGTGCAATTTACGTATAGTAATCACATAAAAATTAGTGATCGATTGAGCATCGAGTGAGGTGAAACAAAGTTCGTAATTCGCGAAAATAGGCGAAAATAGTGAAGTTAACCAGAGTGGGGGTAGTAACGCCTCGACAGAATCGTTTGAAAAGTGTTCAGTCATGAATTTTTGCACGACCTGACTATAAATACCAGGTCGCGCTAATAAAGTTTCTTCTTCTCGATTCAACCACTGCCGCAGGAGGCTACGTCAGTCGACGACACAAATTCACAATTATCGTAAGAGTCACAGGACCAACTAGCTATACAGCCAGAGCTGCAAAACACATACGATGAGGTCTATGGACACACCGGCAGCATATGACGTGAGACGAGACAACTATTAATCAGCACACACGGAGAACACGACCAGATGACCAGAAGCACATGCAGAGAACACGACCAGAAGACCAGGAGCACATGCAGAGAACACGACCAGAGGACACGACCAGAAGGACACGGAGGACGTACAGATGAATAACCACGTCAAACTAGGTGATAAAAAAAAACATTTAATTACAGACAGTTGAAAGACACTAATTAAAGTTTTAATGGAATACATTCAACCAATATTAAAATAAATAAATGATACATAAATGTAAAAACAGTAAAAATTAGAATAATATTTCTTGTATCAATTTTTAGTAATTAGTAACGTAAATGATAAGAGAAATAAGTAATTTTTGAATTAACGTAATTAGTAAAGTCTTTGATGATAAAGAAAAAAAGTCATATGCAGTAGAAAGTAAAACAAAGTAATATAAAAGAAGTTTGAATAGAAGTAAATTCATTTTTTTGAAGCTAATGAATCAGCAATTGCAAAAATATGAACATACCTTGAGTAAGCCGAGAGCAAAATAAACATTTTAAAGTAACTACAATTAGATAATAAGAGTTGTATATAACTTATGTATGTAATTTGTTAGCAATAAGTTATTTACGAAAACTTCGTACAAACGATTTAATAATGAGTTATTGTTTAATATCCGATATGAGAGATGTTGTTTAAATAAATAAATAATGGAACGATTTTAAACGTAAATAACGTATCATCTTCTTATTACGATTACACCCATGAATTCAATACACAATATGTAAATGCAATTAAATTGGTTAACTTGCGTTGTATAAATAATTGTCTCCCATAAGCATGAGGCTACACAAGTTAAATTAAATTAAATCGATATATTTTGTGTTGTTGTAATTGGCGCTCCAAAATCGTGGGGCTCCACAAATTTAAATAAAATTGCAATAAATTAGTATTGTTGTACTATACTAGACCTCTGAGCGACCTATATAAAGCCATAGCAGCCGGCTTGTGAGTTCAGTATGTGAGCAATTTTTTCTTAGCGCGGATCGAGTGTTTGCCGAAGTGAAGTGTTACTAATTGTGTGGAACTCTATTATTTGACATTATTATTGCGTGTGGAAAAATCTAACTGAAATTATTGTACGGTTGATTACGAATTATTAATTGTGATAATTAAAGCTGGTTTTTAGTGACTTTATTGGGGTCTTGTATTTTGTTATCCACTGTACCATACGACGATCAGTAGACCGTGGTAACAATAAATACCTCCTGATAATTTCTGTTTAAGACGTTGGTTAAACCCTAAAACAAATGCAGCTAAATTTTTACAAAATAAACAACTTATAATTGTACATTACTAAATTATAAATTAATAACACATTAGATTTTTGTTAGAGAATATAAATTTCATGAAAGATATAAATTAAGAAAGCCTGAATGCTAAAAAAAGGTTTTGAACGAAAAAAAAAATTAAACTAACATACAAAAGATTTTATGATTATAACAAAATAGTATTTAAATATTTTTAAATTTAAATGTCAAATTGATAGAAATAACGTTTTATGATGACGAACAACGCGTGTGAGTAAACTTGCGCGCATGCGAGTGCCGTATATTTGCACTAAATTAAACCCTACTTTTGGATATGTTTCCAGCGGAGTTTTCATCTGCATGTGAATATATTCATAACCAAATGGAATTCTCAAAAACATGAAAAACACATTTTCGTAATTTGTGCCATATAAAGAGGAGACAGGCCGTAACGATTCGTCATTAGAAGCATGGCAGATAAAATGCGTTGACAGCTCTACACACACACGCACACACGCACACACGCACACACGCACACGCACACACACACACACACACACACACAAATGTTGTACTCTGTATCGGCCCTGTCAGCGAGAATTTTTGTATAGTAATAAATGATAAATATACACTACGAATATTTTAAAAAGTAAAAAGCATTGGTAGATTGTAATATACAAACATTAAAAGGACTGCCACTATTAAAAATATTATTATTTTACAAAAGAGATCACACAAAGCACGCACGAGCACACATTTTTACATTTATGTTGTGTACGGCGACTAAACATGTTTTTTTGCTTAGTATATTTATAATAAATTTTAAGGGGACCGGGAAGTTAAAAAAAATAATAAAAAAATTAATTTCGAGTTTTTTATAATTTAACAAATTATAGACTTTTCTGTTTAAAATGGTATAATTAGTTCATCTGCAGCACCCTTACAAGTATTTAAAAATAATTTCCAAAATATACTCCTCCATTCAATAAATGGCCGTGACACGTCGTGTCAGTGTGCCATAGGCTTGATTCAGTGAGAATTTTCTCATTCAAATTTCCCACATATTCCAAAGCGACTATATTTTTTTGAGTTGTAAGAGGCTAGCCAGACAAAGAATGAACGGAATAAGGAGGAAACTTAATGAAGATATGTCAACTGATTCTGACACCTATCATGTGGCCCAGGACTCTACTGAACATGCAGTTACACTTTAATTGGCAAATACTGTAAGTTTACTATTTGTCATATAAGGAACATTTTTTCATAAACTATAAAGAGCTAAAGACCTTAAATTTTTAGAGTTTGTACATCACACTAAATTACACGTCTTGTCATAGTATTTTTTTCATAACTTAATAATTATAGATTTTATGTTGTAAAGGATTGTAAGAAATAACATTAGTAAATCTTGAAGTACAAGAAAATAAATATTTCCTACGAAAATGCAAATATCCAAAAATCACTATGACACAACCTGTGAAAAATATGTAAAAAGCTACTGGAAAAAATAATTTTGCTAATTACGTGTAATTACGTGAAAACACACGAGACTGCTACAAGACATGGCCAACATACTTTTTCATTTAATGTGTGGTGCGGTCTTCTTGGTGATAACCTCTTTAGGCCCTTTTTTCTTAAAAAACCTTCATTATGTTTGCAGCTTTATCAATTTAACAATTTTGATATTAATCAATTGAAGGAAAAATTCAATAATGTAAGTTTTCAATTTGTTTACTATTTCATTTGTTGTGAAAACGTTTACGAAAACCTTTGTTCTGTTTAAAATTGTAACACTTTTCTGGGGAATTCGATGCGGCCATTTTACTTGTTCGTTCTGACCAATCCATTACTTACCGAAAGTATTATTTAAATGGTTCATCAAATCACGACAGTAGTGAACAGATGCACCGTCATTCAAAAACCACAATCTGCACTCTATCTGCAAGTGGAATATCTTTCAAGAGTTCCATCAGGTTCGTTTGCCCAAAAATGTAAATATTGTCTTCCATTATGCCTCGATGGTAAGAAAAAAGGGCCTAAGAGATTATCATCAAGAAGACCGCATCACACATTAAATGAAAAAGTATGTTGGTCATGTCTTGGGGGCAGTTTTCGTCTACCCAAGTGTAGGTGTTTCGAAAGTTTACAATGCCGTTTCTTGTAAATTGTAACACTTTAATGGCGCATTTTGGTCTGTTTTTTTTCAATCCTGTACTTATTTTTAATAGACATTTAACACATAAATTTTCTCATAATTGAATTTTCTACAAAGTTAGTTAGAAAGTTTTATTTGTTTATTGGCAAATTAACAAAGTTATTTTGTCCCAAATCTAAAAATGTTTGTTTTTCAACTCCAATTTTTTGTGTTTTACACAGTTTTTCTTAAAAACTAATCAAGATAGAGCTCTGGGACCTCTTTTGTTCAATTTTATCATATAAAAAACCACAAGAAACCAACAAATTTACCCTTCAATTTATACCCCACGAATTTCAGTATGGTGTCATTTTACTATGGGAGCAGAAATCAGAGAGAACTGGTTCGCGAGCAGTAACTTGCTAACGAACCGTTTTTGGACTTATGTTTATATGAAAATTTCTTCTTATTTTAGCTATAGAACAAGCTTCGGAGAGATTGGCGTGCAATTTTGAATCACGCTATATAGCCTAATATACTTTATGCCAGTCTGCTTATTTGTGTCTGTGTATTTGGGTGAATGTGTTTGCATGCACATATGAAACGGGTTAATACATTTAAACCATTTTTAACTTGTATAACAATTTTAATGTTTCATATAAAATAATGCGCTTTTATCATCATCATCAGCCGGGGTTCTACAACCCTTGGTGGGTCTTGGCCTGCTGCAAGAGTCGATTCCATTCCTCCCTGTTGCGTGTCCTGGTTTCCTGTTTCTTATGTTCAGCTTTCTTAGGTCCTCCTCTATCTGGGCTTTGAATCTACTTCGGGGTGCTCCCCTTCCCATTGGTTTCTGATAGAAAATATGTTTCGTAGCCTGTCCTTCCTCCATTCTCTCTATGTGTCCAACTCACCTTAGCCTGTATATTTTGATTATCCTGACAATGTCCGGTTATTTGTAAAGATGGTATAGCTTATAATTATAGCGCCTGCGCTACATTTATTTTTCTTGGACTCCTCTAAATATTGATCTTAGAATCCGTCTTTCACAGCAACCTAGAAGTATCTCACTATTTTTTGTTGTTATTGTCCAGGTTTCTAAAGCATGTGTCAGCTCTGGGCTGCTAAGTCTTGTTTAAATTTTGCAATTTGTGGTTCTTGAGATGCCAGGTGCTTTTTTAATCTATAATATGTTTTATTTTCGAGGTATATTCTTGTCCTTATTTCAGTGTTGGTGTAGTTAGTGTTATTTGTCTGGAAGCCAAAATATATGAACTCTTGTACTGCCTTTATATTTATTGTGCCTATTTCAACGTTTGGAAGGGTTGGGGTTTAGTGGTAGTTTGTTGGCAGCATACATATTTTTTGTTTTCCCCAAGTTTATCTGCAGTCCAATTTTATTTGACGTTTCCTCTATTGCTCTAAAGGAACTAATGAGATCTCATTTTGTCCTGGCGATTAGATCAATATCGTCCGCAATTGCTAAAAGTTGTACGCTTTTGAATGGGCTTTTATACTTACTTTAAATCGTATCGATTTGGCGGTTTGTGGAGTTTCTAACTTCAGCGTGTACAATACTATTTTATTATGATTACACATGGCTTGGTTTCTTGTTTTGTTAATATAACAGCAACTTAACTCCTGTTTCAATAACCGACGTGTAACGTGACTGTCAAAATACTCAGATGTCTGCACCTCACTAACTATGAAGCCAAAGACGCTAATTTATGCATTTAGTTTAAGAGGGAATCACTGCCATTGTCATGCGGTAGACCATATGATCTATTTTTACTAGATCAGTTGTGACTACCAATGGATAATAATTAGAAAGTCACTGTTAATACTACTGAACTGTAAGCGGTATTACGGCCAACTAAAGCCAAGCAGCTTCAGGCCTGTAATATTCCAAATATAAGCCGGTCCAGGATCATTACGCCTTAGCCTGGTACTGGTGGCTGCCCTCCACTAGGAATATTTTTCAACCTTCCGGTCTAGAGCCGCGCTGTTCTGCGTCAACAGGGTCACATCTGGTAGAATGTGGCAGTTCACCACGCAATACGTACGGTCTTGGTTTGAAAGAGGCAGACGCGACGGTTCCTTTGCAAGTTAACATCGCTTCATCCAACCTTGAGAATTTGTTTTACCTCAACAGTATTTTAACAAACCATTATTTTAACGATTATAAACAAACCATTTCCTTAACTAAAACAAAAGTTTTCTGGGGCAAATCGTATTAAGACAGAAATTGTCGTATAGGACTCGCCAGTAGAAGAGGTGTCAGATTTCAAGTGTCTAGGCTGCAGCATTAGATATCAAGATGATAAAGAGGTTAAAGGAAAAGTTAGTCCCTTCCAGTTGCTGCTTTGTATATGTATCATTAAATAAGAAAATAAGAAAAGATAAACAATTGAAATGTTATAATGTACTGGCCATACCTCAACTACTATGCGGTAGTGAAACTTGGATTAAAATAGAGAAGAACACATCTAGAATACACAGGCAAAAATAAGTTTCTTAAAAGAGTTATATCATAAATTATCATTTTAGAATGGAACAAGGCGTAGTTAAAAGTTTAAATCATAAAATCTAGCAGTACAAAACAGAGTGGCAGTAACACGTGCAGGGAATGGATTCAACTAGATTTCGAAGAAAAACCCTTGACTATGTTCCACGGAATTGACCCTCGAAATGGTAAGAGATTTGAATTTAGTATGCAAGGAATATGGAATGAGGATTGATAAGGAAAAAAAACTAAGTGTGTGGTGATTAGCAGAGGAGGAAAAAGGACAAACATAAAGATAGGGCAAGACAAAATACAACAGGTGGAGTTGTTTAAATATCTTGGAAGCGTGATAAGTGAAGATATGTCTTGTACTTGTGAAATTAGAGCAAGAATTGCTATAGCGAAAGAGGCATTTAATGGGAAGAAAAGACTGCTGTGTAGCGAAATTAATAAGAATTTAAGGAAAGGTTGGCCATATGTTATGTGTGTGGAGCGTAGTTTTATATGGTGCAGAGACATGGACACTGAGGAAGGAGGATGAGAAAAGATTAGAAGCATATGAGATGTGGGTTTGGCGAGCAATGGAAAAAGTAAGGTGGGTTGATAAAGTGAGGAATTAAGTTTTAAGAAGAATAGGGGAAGAGAGAAGAATCCTGAAGGTAATAGAAATAGGAAAAGGAATCGGTTATGTCATTGTTCATGAAGAGACTGGTTGCTTACAACTCCCATGGAGGGTGTCATAGAAGGAGAAAAAAGAAGACGGCGTAGAAGAATGAAGCTAACAGATAGCATTCAAGTCAGAGGGTTTTACGAAGAAACAAAAATACTGGCATGCAAAAGGACAGCTTGGAGAGTTTTACCATTTGAAGACCTGCCTTAGGGCAGAACACCAAATAATAAATCTTCCAAGGGGAAAGAGAAATTTGGGAAGACCCCGTAAAAGACGGTTGGATGAATTTCACTGAGACTGTCTCAGATTATTAGGCTAAGCCGTAAAGAATGACGATGACGACAATCATGACAATACTACTTACACGAATAAAAATATGGCAGGCAAAACATAATACTTTGGATTGAAACTTATTAATTAGATATCCAGATGACGGCGTTATTTTCCAAGCTAAAATTTAGTTTCTCTTACTCAACTGATTTTTGTTTGTTATTCCTCACGCGGTATACTAAGTATCGATACTTATTAATATCTTAAAAATTTTTATTAACATATTTTGTAATCTTTAAATCTGGATTTACTTAGTTAAATTTTAAACAAAAATTTTCATAAATATATAACGGCGCTGAAAACGTTGGAACCATCCAACAGCTGTCAAGCAAATTAAAGTAAAACAACCTTATCAAAATATTGTTTGTTCTATTAAGTCATTTGTTTAACCAGCAAAGTTACCTGACTAATAAGTGTTTACCCGTTAAAAGACCCGTGTTTCTCATTTTGTAATCAAGCTTATCGCTTAATAATTTGTTGGAGTGTAAGATTCACGGATTTATTAATTTTCTATAACGTTATAACTGTGATAATTTGTTGTATCATACAATTTTTAGACCTGGAAGAAGTTAGCAGTTTTGAATAACTGGGCTACAGTGTGTCTTATAATGCATCCAACGACGTTGTGAATAAGTTATATAATTTCAACTTTATGTGCGGGATCATTAGGCCAACCCTTAAGTCAGGAAGTAAAGGAACACCCATAAAATTCGACAAGGTATAAAGTTCTTCCCACACTTCTTTATGGGTCTGAGAATTGGACTTTAACAAAAGGCTAGGCCAGTCGCATCCAAGCGGCTGAAATGAGATTTCTCAGGCACGTGACAGGTTATACTCTCCAGAAGAAACACAGATATACGGCAGGACTTAATATTATGAGTATGGTTGACAGGATCGCCCAGTATCGGCTGAATTGGTGGGAACATCTTTGCCGAGTGGATGAATGTCTCATCCCCAAACAACTCTGGAAGTATAAGCCGAGGGGACGGAGAGGTGTGGGACGTCCGAGGAAGCGCTGGAGTGACCAGCTCTAATCTTTGCCTATTTGAGACAGGAACAAACCATCCTGGGTTTAATCCGTGAAGATGATGATGTTGATACAATTTTAGAAATTTCTAATTCATTTTCTGCGTTTAATACAGTAACTATACTTTTTAAGCAATACTTTTCTTGATAGCTTTAATTATTTTGTATAATTAGGAGAGAGCTGTTCCTACGGTGATCCATGTGCTGTTTACGTAAGTATCGTTGTGTTATCAGTAAAGCTTTACTAACTGACAAATAGTCTATTCCAATATTTTATAACGTGGCTTGTTTCCTTACAGGTGGATTGCCTTACTGGACAGACAGAAACAAGCCGGCAGCCTAGGAATACACTGATACTTTCTAGCCTTGAAAAACTTTCCATTAGAAAATATGAGGATATCTAACCATAAATCAACGGATTCCAAACAAAAGAAGTTAAACGTATTAAGTCTCATGTTATTTAGAATACATTTTCATATATATTAATTTCAATATTTATTTATTACTTTTTTATATTTTTATTTCATTTGATGCCCTTTTTTTAAAAAATATAATTTATGTTGTAAAAACAGTCTACAAATTAATTTTTATTTAAATAGAAAGTCATATAGTTATATATTTATAACAAAAATAGAAACACCGATTGTCACCTAGGTCTGCATAATTTTTAGGTTTAGTGTACAAGTAATTACAGAGAGTTAAAAAATTTCAGTAAACTACATCAATGTAGTGTACTTCAACAGAAAGCTTTTACAGTCTTATACACTAATGCACTGTTGGAGTTTATACAGTCTACAAAGTTTAAATAACTTACATCGCCTCAAAATTTAAAGAAGACTAGTTTTTAAAGAAAGAAAAATTAATTAATTTGATTTTGAATTTTGTCGGAAGTGAATCTTGTATATATATACAATCACTTTCTGCTACAGTCCGTTTCTTGATGTATATAATACATTTAATATTTATAATGAATTTACCTCAAGATATTTTTTTCCTTATTAGGAACATGTTTCGGGTACCATCTTGTACCCATCCTCAGCCTTCCGGTTTTTGTGTCTGGTGAAGTACATAAGTGTTGGTTGACTATTATTATTGTGGCTTCCTGTTGGCTTCTGGTACAAAACCAATTTGAAGTACCAGAAGCCAACAGGAAGCCACAATAATTATAGTCAACCAACACATATGTACTTCACCAGACACAAAAACCGGAAGGCTGAGGATGGGTACAAGATGGTACCCGAAACATGTTCCTAATAAGGAAAAAAATATCTTGAGGTAAATTCATTATAAATATTAAATGTAATATATATATATATATATACTGTATATATATATATTTTGTATATATATATAGACAATATTGTGTGTCAATATAATTTAAAGAAAAAGTCTTATTATGTCTATGAATAATAATAATTTGTGTAACAGAATTTGTATTTGTGTATTTTTTTAACAGAATTTAGTAGAGGGAAAATAAGGGTTCAAACTCAGCCCCCAGGGCATATCTGGACCACAGCATCCGCGATCTGGACCGCAGCATCCGCGACTTTTTCGCTGATCTGTGTCCTGGACCCGCAGCATGCCAATGGACCACAGCATCCGCGAATTTCCACGAATAAAATTTTTATTTTTTTTTTTATTTGGTTTTTTTATTTTTTTAATTAAATTGATTTGCATATCAAGGGGGGTGGGATGAGGTTCAATGGACCACAGCATCCGCGAATAAAATTTTTTATTTTTTTAATTAAATTGATTTGGTGGGATGAGGTTCAATGGACCACCAGCATCCGTGAATATACTTTTTTATTTTTTAAGAAAGCTGATTTGCATATCAGTGGGTGGTGTTGGGTGGGAGGTTGTTTTTTTTTTATTTCATATCAGTGGGTGGGGTGGGGGGTTCCAACTCGAAGCATTATAGTGTATACTAAAATATATGATCAGGTGTACCAACCTTTGCGTGAGTTCAAATTTGTCGTGTGTTATAATGTATATTAAATTTATATGAGCAGGGTTGTCAACATTTTTTTCTCTTCTGTGGTGGGAAATTCAAACTATATGATCATAATTGATACTCTCTCTCTCTCTCTCTCTCTCTCTCTCTCTCTCTCTCTCTCTCTCTCTCTCTCTCTCTCTCTCTCTCTCTCACTCACTTGTTTCAACTGTGTCAACGTCCTCTCTCTCTCTCTCTCTCTCTCTCTCTCTCACACTCACTTGTTTCAACTGTGTCAACGTCCTCTCTCTCTCTCTCTCTCTCTCTCTCTCTCTCTCTCTCTCTCTCTCACTCTCACACGTTTCAACTATGCAAGGTTTCATACCCTTTCTCCTGTCTCCCTCTCGTACATTGAGTAGTCAGTGTGATGAATAAATAATTTTAGCCCTCTCTCTCTCTCGTTGTCAAAACGTCGTCTTCATTTTTCAATGTATTAAATAATTAATTAATAGTTTATAATGCAGTCAGTGTGATTGATCCTTGTTAGAAATATATATATTTGGCGTCAATGAACTACTTACCTGTTATGTTGTTACAGATGACAAATCCATACGTTAACGGCTTAGCAATCTGGTACAATACTTCTGTTTTAAGGTTGCAGTTTACACACGCACATAGGTTCAGTAGTGTATAGCGAAATAAATTAAAATTATACACACACATGAAAACGGCGGCTGAAATTCATACAAATCTTCTGATGTAACAGTTCACAAAAAATAAATTAATTGTACACATGTTCAGAGGTGTAGAGTGAAATAAAATAAAGTCATAATTTGTTTAAATGATTAAATATATTTTAACATTCACAATATAAAATTCATAATTAAATGAATACATTATAAAATTTATATTTTTTCGAAAGTTTATATATAATTGTGTCGTACTTGTAGGAGAAGCAACCTGCAACATAACAATACAACAACATTAAAATCATGTTAAATATCACACACACAGATGCACACGCAACGCGCGCACATACAGACGCATACGCAACGTAATCACACACACACACACACATACATACGCATACGCAACGTAACCAAACACGCAACGCGCCCACACACAGACGCAAACGCAACGTAATCATACACATACATACAACGTGTACACGTTTGGTTTGAATCATGTACATGTAGGGCCAATAAACAGATAACAGATTTAAATATGCTATAGTCATTGTAAGACGTTACAATCATTGAAGTGTTTAATAAGTAAATTGTATGTATGTATATATCACTGAATAATAATAATATAATCGTTCTAGTGTTAACGTTTGCTGCAACAGGTAAAGCAGTTTACAAATAATTACATATAGGTTCAGAGGCGTATAGTGAAATAAATTAAAAATAGAAATTAATTTCCTCATAAGTTAATGTCCTTTCATCAAACTTTGTAAATTAGAATCTGCACTACATTCAAACACATGCACACACAATGTTAAAAAATTGTTTATTAAAAGTAGTTTGTCACCTTAACGAGATACAATTTCCACATGCGCTGTCTGGTTCTTCATGCCTCGAAACACGAGATGTAGGCCGCTGGGATTTATATGACGGAGTTCTTCATCTGTAAAGACGTCAGCATACCTCTCAGGTAGATATACACGATAGCGACGCTCACAATCTTCCAACGTTACAAGCACAGACTTCCCATATCTCGTGTCCACATGCACCATGTTAACGATCGGATACTGCTTGTTCAATGTTAATTCTGCACACCGTTTGTACTCAATAGCAGAAACTGCATTGAATTTTGTGATAAACGACATTATTAGAAGTGAAGACGTCTGTATCAAACGAGGTGGAACCAAACAATGACTACAAAGAAGACTAGTGAAAGTAATGGTGGTGGTGATGTGGTCATCAGGAAAGTTCACTTTTAGCGCCTGAAGCTTTGCATGTACATACACACAGGCAGAATTTCCGCTGTTACAAAATATATATATATATTAGGAAAGTCAAGCCCACAGACTACTAGAAATAGTTATCGTCTGAAAAAAAGAAACCGCACATTACGAACTAATATCGTTACAATAATAATAATACATAAACTTACGTTTACGGTCGTCCAAACTGAAGTATGGAGTGACAATAACTATTGATATCACAGTAAGAATTTTTGTTGTTGTTTTTAACAGGTAATGTTTTTCATCCCCTGAAGCTTTGTATGCAGAATTATGGCTGTTACATAATATATATTAGGAAAGTCGACAGAAATAGTTATCGCCTGCAGCAAGAATTTTTGTTGTTGTTGTTGTTGTTTTAACAGGTGGTGTTTTTGCATGTACATACATGCAGAATTATGGCTGTTACATAATATATATTAGGAAAGTCGACAGAAATAGTTATCGCCTGCAGCAAGAATTTTTGTTGTTGTTGTTTTTAACAGGTGGTGTTTTTGCATGTACATACATGCAGAATTATGACTGTTACATAATATATATTAGGAAAGTCGACAGAAATAGTTATCGCCTGCAGCAAGAATTTTTGTTGTTGTTGTTGTTTTTAACAGGTGGTGTTTTTGCATGTACATACATGCAGAATTATGGTTGTTACATAATATATATTAGGAAAGTCGACAGAAATAGTTATCGCCTGCAGCAAGAATTTTTGTTGTTGTTTTTAACAGATGGTGTTTTTCATCCCCTGAAGCTTTGCATGTACATACATGCAGAATTATGACTGTTACATAATATATATTAGGAAAGTCGACAGAAATAGTTATCGCCTGCAGCCATATACAAGTTTACCTAATGAAATTAACAATGCTATGAGACACTTACATTAAAAATGTTTGTATAACAGAAAAATCATTAATTATCCACTCTCTAAGTGCGTGCACATTATGGTTTGTACATAGTGTAGAAGAAGAATTGCAATGTGTAAGACATAACGCCCCAGGAATGTCTTTTGGTACGTCTTTTGGGCAACCAATGTCATCAAGATTTATTATATGATAATGAATTATTTTCGATTCTAAAAAACGTTTTTTCTCAAGACCCTTCACAAACACATATTTATATATGTTCGTATACGTTGTTAACACTGAAACAAGATTGTCGTACGGTGTCTCTCCTTCATCCCATCTTAGCCCATGATAGTTTGTCGTTAACCAGCAGTTGGTTCTAGTGTATTTCGAAATCGTAACGACTGTAGCAGGCGGGGCGAAAATCCAATGTCTGCATGCAAAACGTGTTACGTCCATAACCGACAACTCCTTTACTATATAATTGCCGTTGTCATCATAAAAGCAGTGAAAGTCAATTATTACAGCAGCGTTTTCCATTATACTATAAAAAAAAAAGAAACAACACATTACAAACTAATATTTATAAACACAAATATCATTACAATAATGATAATAATACACAAACTTACGTTTACTGTCGACCGAACTGAAGCGTGGAGAGAGAATAACTAACGATATCACAGTGAGAATTCTTTTGTTTTTAACAGATGGAATTTTAGCAGGAGGGGGAGCAGAGTCGCCGTCGGCAATTAATTTGACACGTACGTGAGATTTTAATAAAACAATTATCAGTTTTAAATAATAATTTTCGGAAACAACCCCCGTCTTAAAAAAATATAGTTTACCTTGTGGTATAAAATTCAAACTATTAAATTGTCTCTCTCTCTCACACACATTTCTGATTACTATACAACTAATTGCATGTATGTTCAGATGGTTCTACCGAAATAAACCATTGTGTGTGTATTCGCTAAATCCTCCTTTCACTTTCTAATATGACACATGACACTCATTAGTTGCATCACCACCGGAAGTAATTAGGGATTAGTATTCACTTCCAAAACAAACACTGGCTTTCCCCTACCACCAGAGACCAATATATATATACTCAACAAATTTAGCGATAATTTCTCAATTACTTGCTTGTGTGCACTGATAAATCTATCACGACATTTTTAATAGTTGGAAGACTGTATTATTGTGCAATCGCAGTATATACAAGTTCCTGTGTGTAGTCAACATACAATAGTTTTGGTGAGTATAATTTATTGTATGTACAGATTTTATTTAAACGTAAAAATTATTTGCATTAAAACATTATTTAATACATGTATGTGTATGTTCAAATCACAATTTATGAAATATATTCTTACCGTATTTTTTATATTACACTTCTAATTGAAGATATATATATTTTAATTTAATACATGTGTGTGTAAGCGTATGCGTATGATCAAATTACAATTTTCTGAATATATTCTTAACGTACTTTTATTCTTAACCCACTTTTAATTGAAGATATATATTTGAATTTAATACAATTTTCTGAAATATATTCTTACTGTACCTTTTATACACTTCTAATTGAAGATATATATATTTTTAGGTATAACTGAATTTTATCGGATTCACACTGACTGCTTGCGTGCGTTGATAAATCTATCTCAGCAGTTTTTTAATAGTTGAAAGACTGCTTGAATTATTGTACGTTTCAGTATACACAAGTTCCTGTGTGTGTAGTCAACATTCGTTAGTTTGGTAAGCATAATTTATCAAGTGCATTATTTATTGATTTAATACATGTATGTGTATGTGTGTGTGTGTGTGTGTGTATGATCAAATTATTATTATCATCTGAAACAGAACAGTATATATAGATTCGAGTGGTATGTAAGACACTGTTATACGTTACTAAAATCATACGTAATTGGACCTAACATGATCCATGCTAACGTATGCGTTCGTTAGGTGTACGTGTGCATCTGTGTGTGTGTGTTCGTGTGTGCGTACGTTGCGTATGCGTCTGTGTGCGTCTGTGTGTGTGTGTTCGTGTGTGTGTGTGTAAGCGTATGCGTATGATCAAATTAGAATTTTCTGAATATATTCTTAACGTACTTTTATTCTTAACGCACTTTTAATTGAAGATATATATTTGAATTTAATACAATTTTCTGAAATATATTCTTACTGTACCTTTTATACACTTCTAATTGAAGATATATATATTTTTAGGTATAACTGAATTTTATCGGATTCACACTGACTGCTTGCGTGCGTTGATAAATCTATCTCAGCAGTGTTTTAATAGTTGAAAGACTGCTTGAATTATTGTACGTTTCAGTATACACAAGTTCCTGTGTGTGTAGTCAACATTCGTTAGTTTGGTAATCATAATTTATCAAGTGCATTATTTATTGATTTAATACATGTATGTGTGTGTGTGATCAAATTATTATTATTATCTGAAACAGAACAGTATATATAGATTCGAGTGGTATGTAAGACGCTGTTATATGTTACTAAAATCATAACAAATATTTTCATTCTAAGCATATTTATTGGCGTACATGTATTATGTAAATCATCTCTTTTTCAGTCATCTACGTAAATGCATTTGAATTATTTGCGCATGCGCATAACAGCTTTTTAGTACAGTTGCACACACACACACACACCTCGCCACTCACTTGCAACAACGTCTTATTTATCACACGTTCATGCGCTACAAATTGATATATATAAATCGTTTAAGATACACTAACATAATACCAGCGTTATAACAGTACCTTTTGTTTTTCAGTATTCATTCATTCTCTCTCTCTCTTGAAGATCATGGCTAACCTTCAGCAGGAACGTGGGGAGGAGCAGACTGAACAAGGTAAAAAGTTCACAGTTAAGAAATTATTTTTGTAATTATGTAGTGTGCAAACTTGCTGATGCGAATTAACGTTTGAGTCATACTATGTCTATTGGTGTGTGTATGAAAAGTCTCAATCTTAACATCGTTTAGAAATTGACATGTAGATGAAAATTTTTCATGTTCCTTCATAGGTTTGTCACCTTCTTTCCAATCAACTAATTCAATTCCACAACAAAAGCATTTAACTCTATCGTCTACGAATGACATACTATGTCCACAAACATCGAAATTTCTAGGGTAGAAGTAGAACCCCGCAAACGCTAACTCGTCGGGGCTGATAAACGTCACTTCCCAATACTTGAACGATTTTATTCTTTCACTTTCAATACTAAAATCAGGAGTAGCCGACATCTTCACGGTTTGTAATAAACTGACATATTACCCCGACGAGTGTTATTTATTTACTACAAACATGAATTTGTGTGTACACGTTATTTATCATTCCTATTGGTTACTAATACTCATGTTTCTATTGTTTCAGTTGTGACTCGGTTTTATATCGAGAGGAACAGTAGTGTCCGAGGGTGCATCACAACCTTCGACTACATTCCAGTGAACGTCAACGAGTCGGATCATGACGTAGTATTCGTAATGACTGAGGCACGTCCTTTATTGCTTGAGGATATTCAGACAGAGCAGACACGTTTACGCAATATCAAGTGGCATATTGCGTGCAGGATACGTTTTACCAAAACCGTGGTAGATGGTGACAGTGGTGAGGAGAAAGAGGTAACGAAAGACGCCGTCTTCCACGGACGTTGTCGCACGTTGCTCGCGGACGACAACGACGAGTTGAATTGTCTACTCGATGAATCCTACGATAAAATCTTCAATAGCATATCTAATTTTACCCGTGACGGGAGCGGATGGTCAGTGGATTCTGTACTGAAGCTGGAACTGGTTGTTGGACGGTACCAGCCTCTAGCAGCGTCCTCCTACCTTCCAACCCCGCGAAAACTCTCACACACCAGGGCAGTAGTCAACATCAAGAACCCCCAGGATGAAATGTGTTTTCTGTGGTCTGTTCTAGCCCACATACACCCTCAAGAACGTAATAGAGACCGTGCTTCAAAATACGCCCCCTTCAAAAACACATTAAATATGTCCGGTATCGAGTACCCTGTTTCGTTAAAGTCCATTTCCAAATTTGAAGCTCAGAAACCTAACATTTCTATAAACGTTTTCGGCTATGATATAGAAGACAATATCAAAAATGAATCAAAAAATGAGGTTTACCCTCTGAGAATTACCCCGAATAAGGACAGGTTGCATCACGTTAATCTTTTGCTTCTGACCGATACAAATAGCCGAAAACATTACTGTCTTATCAGTAACATGAGTAGACTGTTATCATCCCTTACGAAATGTAGCAATAAATCATTTTACTGTGACTACTGCCTGCATCGTTTCACCACAGAACATGGTCTGTCCGATCATCTCCCCTACTGCACACCTTACGGCGAGCAGAAAACCAAAATGCCCACGGAGGAGGAGAAGTTTATGTCCTTTAAAAATTACGCGCACTGTCTTAAAGTACCCTTCACCGTCTACGCCGACTTCGAGTCCCTCATCACTCCGCTTCAATCGTGTTCACCTGGTAACGACGTCCCGACGACAGTGCACGAGTTAGGTGAATTCTACTCCGTCGATAGCAGCGGTGCCCGTCAGAAACTAACTTCTCCTCCTGTATCGTCCACATCATACGAAGCGATGCATATTCCGTCAGGTTTCTCCTATGCTATCGTCGATCACACGCACAGCCTTTGGAGAGAGGCTAAAGTTTATCGGGGTGAAAACGTTGTAGACACGTTCTTCTCGTGGTTGATGAAAGACGTCGAGGATATGATGAAGGTGGTACGACATAACGTACAATTAATTATGTCCGATGATGACAATGTTGTGTTCACTAACGCCGCCGTTTGTCATTTGTGTGAGCGCCCTTTGACAGACGATGACAAGGTACGCAATCATTGCCATCTTACGGGGAAATTCTTGGGAGCAGCCCATAATAGCTGTAATCTGAGTTACAAGATGCCTCGTCATATCCCCGTCTTCTTTCACAACCTTCGTGGCTACGACTGTCACCATTTAATGCAGGGTTTAGGGAAATATAAGGACGAACGCGTATCCTGCATCGCGACATCCAGTGAGCGTTACGTGTCGTTCTCCCTGGGTCCCTTGCGTTTCGTAGACTCCTTTCAATTTCTTAATCGCTCTCTGGACACACTCGTTACCAATCTGTCCGCGTCCGGGAGCCAATTTCCGTTGCTCAGAGAGGAAATGCTTAGACGGGTTTTCGATGAACAGACCAATCTGCTCGTACGCAAGGGAGTATACCCATACGAGTACGTTGACAGTATTGATCGGTTCAACGAAACAAGTCTACCCGCTCGTGAACACTTTGATAACCGGTTGATGGAATCATCTATTTCGAACGCAGATTACGAGCACGCGCAAAACGTGTGGAGTGCATTCAATCTGCGTACGTTTGGAGATTACCATGATTTGTATTTGTTGACAGACGTAATGCTGCTGGCCGATGTCTTTGAAAGTTTCCGAGACATGGCCTTACGCGATTACTGCTTGGACCCATGTCATTTTTACTCGCTTCCCGGACTCGCTTGGAACGCGATGCTAAAAATAACCGGGGTCGAATTAGAACTGTTGACAGAAATAAATCTGCATCTGTTCCTCGAGTCTGGGATTCGCGGAGGCTGCGCGATGAAATCCAACCGTCATGCAGTCGCTAACAATCCTTTGATTCCAGATCAGTATGATGTTTCGAAACCGACCGCCTTCATTCTGTATACAGACTGTAACAATTTATACGGTGCAGCCATGTCGCAACCACTCCCTTACGCAGACTTCCGATGGCTCGATCGTAACGAAATCGAGTCCTTGGACGTACGTAATGTGAGTGATGATGCTGACATCGGGTACATACTTGAAGTCGACCTACACTATCCTAATACCTTACACGACCTGCATTCCAACTACCCGCTTGCACCTGTGCGTCAGCGCATAACACACGATATCCTTTCTCCCTTTTCCAAACGGTTACACGAGAGTATATACAGATCATCGTATAACGAATCAGTGTCATCCGTAGAGAAGTTGTTAACAACTTTGGAGGACAAACAAAATTACGTTCTCCATTATCGAAATTTGAAATTGTATTTAAGTCTTGGTTTAGAGCTGAAAGCGACTCATAGGGTGTTGTGTTTTAAGCAAAGCGCTTGGTTGAAACCGTTTATCGATTTCAACACCCGCAAGAGGCAATCACCCGTCAACAGCTTTGAAAAAGACCTTTTCAAACTGATGAACAACGCCGTATACGGTAAGTCGCTGGAGAACGTACGGAAACATATAGACTTTGAACTAGTCTCGAATGAACGACGGCTTCAAAAACTAGTTTCCACACCCAGGCTAAAACGTATGATTCGTTATACGAACGATCTGGTGGGGCTGTCACTCCGTAAAAAATCCATCGTTCTTTCTCGTCCCGTGTATGTCGGCTTCACGGTGCTTGACGTTAGCAAAACAATAATGTACGACTTTCATTATCATTATGCTGTCGCCAAGTACGGCCACAACGTTAAATTGTTAATGACTGATACAGACAGTCTGATGTATCATATTCAAACATCAGACTTGTATGCAGATATGAAGAAGGACTTGCACGTTTTTGACACCTCGGATTACCCCACGTCTCATCCTTGTTATAGCCTTAAGAACAAAAAGGTTGTCGGACTGTTCAAGGATGAAACGTGTGGTCGTCCTATTAGAGAATTCGTGGGTCTCAGAGCGAAATGTTATTCGTTCCTTGTGGCCCACGAAGATTCTAGCAATGTGGGTCCAAAACGTGTGTGTAAAGGTGTGCCTCGAGTTGCGATTAAGAGGAGTCTGCGACACGATATGTATCGCAAGTGTCTCACTGATCATTGTCGGTTTTCTGTCAGTGCGCTGTGTTTACGTAGCGATCATCATATCGCATATATGATGAGTTGTACACGATGCGTGTAAATAAGCAAGCGTTGTCACCGTATGATGATAAGCGTTATATATTAGACAATGGTCGTGATACGCTTGCGTACGGTCATTATCGGATACATGCCGACGACGATGACGACTCTGCTCCTCCACCTGCTAAAATTCCCCGTTACACCACTGGTTAACAACAAAAAGACAACAACAAAAATTCTTACTGTGATATCTATAGTTATTGCCTCCTCACACTTCAGTTCGGACGGCAGTAAACGTAAGTTTATGTATTATTATTATTATTATTATTATTATTGTTACGATATTTGTGTTTATACATATTAGTTCGTAATGTGTGGTTTCTTTTTTTCAGGTGATAACTATTTCTAGTAGTCTGTGGGCTTTCCTACTATATACATATATTTTGTAACAGCACTAGTTCTGCATGTACCACGTTAAGGTAACAACCTACATTACTAATTTTTTTTTTCACTGTGTGTTTGAATGTAGTGCAGATTCTAATTTACAAAGTTTTGATGAATGGATTTTTAATTAATTTCACTATACGCCTCTGAACCTATATGTAATTATTTGTAAACTGCTTTACCTGTTGCAGCAAACGTTAACACTAGAACGATTATATTATTATTATTCAGTGATATATACATACATACAATTTACTTATTAAACACTTCAATGATTGTAACGTCTTACAATGACTATAGCATATTTAAATCTGTTATCTGTTTATTGGCCCTACATGTACATGATTCAAACCAAACGTGTACACGTTGTATGTATGTGTATGATTACGTTGCGTTTGCGTCTGTGTGTGGGCGCGTTGCGTGTTTGGTTACGTTGCGTATGCGTATGTATGTGTGTGTGTGTGTGTGTGTGTGTGTGTGTGTGTGTGTGTGTGTGTGTGTGTGTGATTACGTTGCGTATGCGTCTGTATGTGCGCGCGTTGCGTGTGCATCTGTGTGTGTGATATTTAACATGATTTTAATGTTGTTGTATTGTTATGTTGCAGGTTGCTTCTCCTACAAGTACGACACAATTATATATAAACTTTCGAAAAAATATCAATTTTATAATGTATTCATTTAATTATGAATTTTATATTGTGAATGTTAAAATATATTTAATCATTTAAACAAATTATGACTTTATTTTATTTCACTCTACACCTCTGAACATGTGTACAATTAATTTATTTTTTGTGAACTGTTACATCAGAAGATTTGTATGAATTTCAGCCGCCGTTTTCATGTGTGTGTATAATTTTAATTTATTTCGCTATACACTACTGAACCTATGTGCGTGTGTAAACTGCAACCTTAAAACAGAAGTATTGTACCAGATTGCTAAGCCGTTAACGTATGGATTTGTCATCTGTAACAACATAACAGGTAAGTAGTTCATTGACGCCAAATATATATATTTCTAACAAGGATCAATCACACTGACTGCATTATAAACTATTAATTAATTATTTAATACATTGAAAAATGAAGACGACGTTTTGACAACGAGAGAGAGAGAGGGCTAAAATTATTTATTCATCACACTGACTACTCAATGTACGAGAGGGAGACAGGAGAAAGGGTATGAAACCTTGCATAGTTGAAACGTGTGAGAGTGAGAGAGAGAGAGAGAGAGAGAGAGAGAGAGAGAGAGAGAGAGAGGACGTTGACACAGTTGAAACAAGTGAGTGTGAGAGAGAGAGAGAGAGAGAGAGAGAGAGGACGTTGACACAGTTGAAACAAGTGAGTGTGAGAGAGAGAGAGAGAGAGAGAGAGAGAGAGAGAGAGGACGTTGACACAGTTGAAACAAGTGAGTGAGAGAGAGAGAGAGAGAGAGAGAGAGAGAGAGAGAGAGAGAGAGAGAGAGAGAGAGAGAGAGAGAGAGTATCAATTATGATCATATAGTTTGAATTTCCCACCACAGAAGAGAAAAAAATGTTGACAACCCTGCTCATATAAATTTAATATACATTATAACACACGACAAATTTGAACTCACGCAAAGGTTGGTACACCTGATCATATATTTTAGTATACACTATAATGCTT